>CM057813.1:45470706-45640706 GCA_030067965.1 Latrodectus elegans | reverse complement strand
TTCTTAAATGGAATTAAGAACTACTATTTTAAGTTTAAATTAAAATATTACAAATAAACTTAAAAGGAGTCAATTCATATTTTTTAAAATTTCATTCACTCATAAAAATATTTGCAAATAATTTTAAAATATTATTTATTTGTCCAATATCATTTGAAAATTTGGAAAAACTTAAAATTTTATTTTAATTTAATATTTGTAATAAATATAAAATATAATCTCTATTAAACTATTGTCAATGTCTTTCCGTCATAAGGATACAAATATTTTATTACCAAATAATTCTGTATAATCATTAATAATTAATTTAATGAATCAAGATAACACCGATAACAAAGTGAAATCAAACAGAAACATCAAATCCATTTACGAATTCTTTCTCTTTACTGACTAATTTCAACTCTAATAGCAAAAATACCGCAAGATATTCCATTCAGAGAACATGCAATTACGAGTGAATCAAATCTAAATCACGCCAAAATTCCTTTCCTCTTTTACGCCTTCTCCCCATTCTTTCAATTATCAAGCAACATTCTGGAAGAGTAGTTTCTTATTCATACCAAGATCTTCCTCACTTCACCCCGAAGATGATGTTAACCATCGTCTTCTTTCCAACCGCCCACCCACACATTTCGTCTTCTTCGCGGCGTGCTCTAATATTCTCCTATGGTGAGAGATAGCGACAACACACGCACGAAGATTCTCGTACTAATTCTTAATTGCCGCGGACACTAACGAGCAAATTATTTACAGACGCGGAATCCAGAACTATCTCGAAAACTTGAAGCTTTTATCGTTTTTGGAAAGAAAGTGGCGAAAGCAATGGGAAAAATGGAAAAGCAGAATATGCGGTAAAGCGGAAGATAATGAATGCATTTTTGCGAAAAATTAACTCGACAATCTCTTCTGTCGTTCCTGTTTGCTGAAAGGAATGCTTTTGAGGCGAGAAAAAGTTTAAATAAGGCGCTGACAGAGTTACACTTGAAGGAGTTTTTAGTATTTTCTCGAATGAATGGGTGAAAAAGATATTTCTTGCTTAGGCATTCAAAGGAATTTAACAAAGTGCATTAATATATTTATGCGCAATAGTATTTTCATAACGCAGCATAAACTCAGTTATAAATCTCTCATATATATAACTGGAAAATCAAAATCAGTTATTTAAATCCTTATACTGTACAGAGAACTGTATAAAAATAAATTGTATTTAAAATTCTTAGTTTAATTTGACTCTCAAATTATTCAAGAATTGATAGTCAATTATAAAGAAATTTTCGTTTAATATCGTGTTTTACAAAATATGATTACTTTTCAAATGAATCATTTATTAAAAGATTACATAAAAGATAGATTAAAAATTGTGAAACATAAATGAAATAAGTTAAACTTTAAAAAAAACAGTTATATATTATCAGAAAGTGTATTCGAACAATCGCTTGACAGCAAATTCGAATTTTTATATATAGGTTCACATATATAATGAAAAACAATTAAAGAAGTATATGCGTAATTTATATAAACATTATTTCTTGATTTTTAAAAATACTAATTAATCTAAAATTCTAAAACATTTTAAGAATAATTTAATTATGAGTATTCATCTTGAATTTACTTTTAATGATTTTAATAAAGAAATAATAAATAAGTAAATATATAATATTTATCTACAGTGTTTGTTTATTATTAAAATTTGTTCAATTTAAAAATGATTTCATAAGATTTTAATAATATTTTTTTTAAAATTTACTGAACTATGTTTAAATACGAAAAGGAAGAAAATTGTAAATATATTGTTAAAATGCTGTTACACTAATGTTTCTAATTATAAACAGTAATCTTAAAGTAACAATAATTGTTGCCTCCTTTGAACAGTAATGTTATCTATAAAGAATGAAATCAATACATTCTTAAAGCTTAATGATTTAAGATAAATGAACAAATTAGATGAGAAGATAATTTCTTAAATTAATTGCAAAATTAACTTGAAACATAAAATAAAATTGGAACTATTTTAACTAAATGAATTTAAAAAAAAGTGTATGAGAAAATATTTTACGTGGTAAACTGTATTACATATATTAATTGTAGTACATTAACTTCGAATTTAAAATAATTTTAAATACAATTCTATCGGTTTATTAACATGAAAGGGTAAAAAAACTTTAAACTGCATTTTGGATCAAAAACATTCTTTTTTGCAAAGGATATTAACTTTTTCCACTTTTAAAATAAAATGTTAAAAGTGAATACAAAGTGATATGAAATTATTAAAATTAAGTTCCATTCACGCTTTCTACATTAAACGTTTTTCTACATATTTTTGATATTTTTTAAATCACATTTAATTTTTGAAAAAATAAATATTAATATATAAATTTTATACTAAGCAATAAATGAATACTTTTCTCAATAAAATAATTCCCGTATGCAGTGGATGTTACTCAAAACGTTTTGTGTAAATTTCTTATTATAAAATTAAGCTCTGCGATTAATTTTTAATAATAATTGTTTGTTGGCGTAGTTTTCTACGCCCAATACATGATTAAAGGAAGTCACTAAAATCGTAAATTATGTTGGATAACTCAAAAATTAATTTTAATATCTCCTTTAAAGAAAAGAATTCTATAAATTGAGTTACTTGAATTTGATTCAAAAGTCGTGTTCTGAAAACATTTTTATCATTTTAAAAGTAAACATTTGAGACAGTTTTGCTAAATTAATGTATATATATATTAAATATATGAAACACGCTTCATATAAAATATTATTTTTAAACCTGTTAAATTTTGAAAGAAATAATTTAAGTCAAAAAAATCGCTTTACCTTTTAGTAAGTTAAATTTGTTCCTGTTTATAAACATGAAATTCCAAAATTTAATTTTTAAGAATTTTTTTTATTTAAACTAGCATTAAATTTCCTTTTGTTTTAGAACAGTTTATTAAAAATTTATGCTTTATTATATAAATTGAAGTTTATCAATATTTACCAACAAAATGCTGTTAATTGATAACCATGTGACCAAAATTCAAATATTTTCCAGAAATAGTAAAATAGAGTTCCGTTATATATATATATATATATATATATATATATATATATATATATATATATATATATATATATATATATATATATATAATATATTTATTATCATCAAATAAAATATTCTTTGAATTAAAAGTATTTTTGTTTATAATTTTAAAAGTATACAAAAGTGAAATTTTGCAGCTCATTTTAATATTCTTTTAACAAAAATATATAAATAAGTTATCAAGTATGGAATTGAGAGTACATCTTGCTTAAATTCTCATAATCTGATTCAATTTCATAGCTTGCAAAGTATAGAAAAAGATTTGAAGAATAACAATAGTGATGATATGCATTGTTTGTGTATGTATGTATAAAATAAACAGAATTAAAGGATAAATAGAAATATTAAAAAAAGTCACAACGCATAATTGTGATTCTCTAATTAGCTTAAATTAAGTTAATGCACATGGTTAATGTTCAAAATGGAATAAGCCCTTGCATTCTAACAGAAATGAAAAATGGCTCTTCCAGAACAAAAAAATCTTCATTTCTAATCCAAAAGAAACGGAAATGAAGTAAATATTTTCTGAGATATACTCATATCTATTTTTCCCACTTATTATGTAAACCTCCAGTTTTTGTTGTTATGCAAATGCAGTAAAAACGTAATGACTTAACAGTGATTATCATTTTCGGTTTGTTAATTTAAGTAATGTTCTTAGTTGATACTTTTGTCAAATATTATTTAGAACAAATATAAATACATCTTCTAAAGTGAGAATAAATTATATTTACTCACAGTAATTTTCGTAGGGAGCAATAATTTTCAACATTGGTATAGTTATAATTTTTCTGAAAGCAATCAACGTATTATTGCTACAATAAAGGAAAAAAACTGTTGCTAAATATATTTACTTTTTGTCATCAAATATAATGAGTTAATATATGCGCATTTATTTAAAGTACTAAATTTATATATATATATATATATATATATATATATATATATATATATATATATATATATATATATATATATATATATATCTGTGTGTGTGTGTGTGTGTGTGTTTGTGTGTGTGTGTGTGTGTGTTTGTGTGTGTGTGTGTGTGTTTGTGTGTGTGTGTGTGTGTGTGTGTGTGTGTGTGTGTGTGTGTGTGTGTGTGTGTGTGTGTGTGTGTGTGTGTGTGTGTGTGTGTGTGTTTGTGTGTGGGGTGTGTTTATCTATATTAAGGAATAAAGAAAATTCGAATTTATTTTATAAAAATTTAAACAATATATAGTTAAACATTTTGTCTTTATGTATTCACGGCTAATAAAATTTACAATAAAACACAGTTATTACCATTTGTTTAAGTTCAACCGAAATGTAAAAATGTTTCAAATATGAATGAACAAATCAGATGTTACTAATATTTTAAAGTTTTTAGTCTTTTAATAATATATTTATTTACCTTAATTAATATATATATATATATATATATATATATATATATATATATATATATATATATATATATATATATATATATATATATATATATATATATATATATATATATATATATATATATATATATATATATATATATATATATATATATATATATGAGTTGACCAGTTCATCATGCTGGTTATTTTACTCAGCTTTAAAACAATCATGCGTCCATCCAGTTTTCCATTATATGTATTTAATTTCATTTATTAATTTTAATTTGCTTATTATTTTATGATTAAATAGTTTAAAATAATTTATATAATCAATGATTTAGAAATGAGATTTTGAGCTTCACTAAAATAACTTTTTTACTTTATATTGTATTCCAAATAATCACATGGGAATTTTTTTATCATTAGTAGGCTTAGAAACTGAGGATTATAATATTAAGTACACATCAAAATCATTTATTAGACACCACAGAATTAAAAATATTTTTTTTCCTAATTGTAGAATAAATTAGTTATTGTTAAAGAAATAGTGGATTCTTAAATTAAATTATCATTATTCAAAATTTTATTTTGAGACATTTCTAGCTGTTCATTATGTAATGTTTGGTTGTTTTGATAAAAAGAAAACAACATTGATCACATTCATTTTCAACTGTTGCCATGCAGTTGTGGAGCTGATGTTGGGAGAATTAATTGCATATTAATCCAGAAAATTTAAACAATGATTCTTTCTTTTACATTACTTCTTTATATTATTGTCCTTTGTTAGGCAAAATTATATGAAACAACAAACATTCAAACTCTGTAGTAAATACTCTTTAGTTTCTGTAGATGTATTACCGTTAACTGTCCAGAACATCATTGATAACGTTTGCATTTCACTTTCTCAAGTACATTTTCAAAGAAAAGTAGTTATCTGTAAGTTATAGATAGCTTAAATAAATTTAAAATAAAGAAGTTTTTGGTTCTGTAGCCCATGTGTATTTCTGCAGTGATGTTTTTCCATAGATTTTATTTAGAAATATGTCACAACAGAAATCAACACGGGCTGTAGATGTGTAGAATGTAATTTTTAAAAATAACTAATTTTAAAATAAGTAACATATTTATCTCGATTTTAATGCCAGGCATGTTTTAATTGAGAGTGCAAGTTCTTATTTCAATCATATACGCATTTATCTCACCTTAAATATAATACTTTTTCCAATCGTCCCCTTTTATGTTTTTTATATGTTCATACTTTTCTATCATTAGAATTTTAATAAAGTCAAAGAATGAGACTGTAAAATATACCAATAGTACTCCATACAGCAAGTATACTCAATTATACTTGTTTTAAGCAAAATTCGGAATTTGGAAAAAAAATGTTTTTAGTAATAAGACATTAAAAGATATTTATACATTTTACTTGTTGTATATATTGAGTAATTAATAACTAAAATCAATGATCTTAACAAATTTATTTAAAAATATAAATAATTTTCCAAAAGAACATTTTTAAAAAATATTAAATTTAGTTATATTTTAAAAAAATTAAATTTAAATATAATTATGTCATATGCTGCGTTAATATTTTTATATAGTTGCATAAATGCTTATTATAAAAATAAAAAAATTCAAATTTTTTCATAATATTTTAGAAAAATATCTCTTGGAAATACCTCTAAATATATCTCCCAAAATATATTAATAGTATTTGTATTTTGTTCCCTCTCATAATTGTATTTTGTTTTGTAAGATTAAAATCGAAATATTTTTTAAAAGTAAAGTTTATAAATTTTAATCAAATTTCGGAATTATCAACTTAGATTATGAGAATTTTTAATTACAGCATTATTGAAAAGAATATTATCAAAATTTAACAGAAAACAATAAACTACATTTTAATCTGAGGAACAAGCATACATTTTAAAAGCATAAAGCATAAGGTAATGATTTTAATTAAACCCTCTTAAAATGTTTAAAAAAATTTTTATAAAGAACCAAATTGTCTGTTATTTCTTTTTAATTGCTTCAAAATATTACTGAATTTTAATTTTGAAATATATGCCAAATTTCTCATATTTATTTAACAGTGACGTTTTATTTCGTAAATAAACACTTTTCTGACTAACTCAATGTTTACTTAACTACCAAAAAAATAAATAAATAAGAAGATAAGCGAATTCTATCATTCTCAACTCGAAAAGCAGTTTCGGTTAAGCAATAATGCAATAGTGATCCATTTCACGAACATGATTTGTTCATTCGTTTCTCGAGAGGCTTGTTGAGGGGACGGAGCGATGGCTAATAGAAAACTCCACTGGAGTTATTTCTAAAGAGTGGGGGTGTGCGTCTGATACACAGAAAAGACATGAAGGAATGATCCAACGACAGTACTTGCTGAGGGTGGAAGTAGAAATAAAATAAAACGCAGAACTCTGCAGAGAAAGCAAAAACTCAAACTCTTAGAAATAGAAAACTCTGTCGTCTAATGGTATTACCAACAGGCTATTGAATTTCAACTTGCAGTAATTATGTAGATCACGAAGGACCGGCATCAACTAAATTGAATTTTTACCCCTCCGACCCTTTCCTTTTTTTTCTCGCAACAACAACGTTTTCAAGGGAAGGATTCCTTCGAGAGCATTGGGTTGGGAATCGATAATTTAGTTTCTATAAATTTTTTTTTCGTTTTTCTAGATTTATTTTGTTTCTTTTCTTCTTCTAGATCTCTGCATGTCGAAATGACGTTACGTGAATAAAACGTGAAGCCAGAATGTAGCAGCACTTAGGTAATTGGTTGGATTTATTAATTCTAATACTTAAGATTGTTGGAGAGGGGGAGATCTAAAGGAGATTTGTCACGAATTGAAATTTTTCTTTAAAAAAGTTCTCTGAGGTGTATTAGCTGGATCTCTTTTTAAAGTTCCTGGTGTTCATGTCCTCTTTTTTTCTATTTTTGTTTGAATTTCTGATTGCAGTAGTATCCGATACTAAAAGATTGGGTCATCTCGATAAATTTCGATAAGTACCTTTAATTTTTTTTTATTTTGATAACTAAAACTTGGTAGGAAATATTATATATTTTCATTTTAACTCGAGAATCAATTTCTTGAAATTTTTCGTTTACAATAAAATTAATTTCATTATTTTCTAAGATTTATGTAACTTCCTTTCTTGGAGCTAATAAGGTAAAATCTGTTAAATTTTATTTAGACGTATGTCATATGCCGTAGAACCTTAATTTTAATAATATTATAAAAATGACTGAAAACTAATAACTAATTCATAAGATAAATGGAGATGACATATTAAAATCCCTGTTTAGCAAGATAAAAATTCATATTATTCGCCTTGCCAATTCAAATAAATTGACAAACAAAATTAATAGAAAATAAGTATGTGTTTTCAGTTTCAATAAATGTATTTTTTCTCTTTATTGCCTATAAATATATAAAAAAAGGTATAAAAAATATAAAATATATAAAATATTCTACAATTTGTATAAAATTTGTTCAAACATATAAAATAATTAAATAATAATTTTAATTTCAAATATGTTTTAAAAGTGACATTAAAAAATTACACTAAATGCGACTATTAACATGTGATGATACTTAATAACGCAAATGAAAATCACAAATGAAGAATTCTGCAAGAAATCATTTGCATCATCGTAAAATTTAGTTAGAATTATTTATATATTTTTTTATATTACCAAATTATAAATCAAACAAATACCTTATTTCTTACTCATTTCTAGGAATAAAAAAATTCTATCCGAGAAAAATTTCTTTTTAATAAAAAAACTGTATATAAATTCATTTACTCTAATTCACTTAAATTGGTTTTAGAATTCCGGAGAAAAATTACTGAAGGTTAAATGTTTAAAAAAAATAAGATTTGTGCTACACCTCAAAAATACGCATCTGTAAATTTATAAATACTAATTTGATTATTAATTGACCCTAATTTTAAGAATTCTGAAAATCATGAAGTGTCAACTATATATAAATAGATAAACTTGCCAGTAAATATAAATCAATATTATTTAGAATGTAGATTTAGTTTCTTTTGACATAAAACTATGTATTTTTAACTCTAATAATCTAAATTGTTTTTTATAGACGTCTTTTAGGTCATTTGAATAAAAATTGTAATTTTAAAATCATGATATCCTATTTATTCCATAAAAAGAATCCTTCCCCTAGTTTCATGTTATAATGCCACTGACTGACGTAGGAAAAAAATATCATGTTATAAGCTTATTCTTATTATAATGAAAAGGAGAACATTTTAAATAATCATAAGTATTAATGTAAAATATGGGAGACACTCTAAAGAGTATTAAATTTTGCTTTCTTTTTACTTCAGTTTAATATTTCAATAACTGTCATATTTATATGTGTTCTCTTATAGCTATCTAAATGAAGTGTTATTTAATTCTTAGTGATATAACAATGATTTACTTTAACCTAAGATTAATATTATAAATATATATATATATATATATATTTAAATATATATATATATATATATATATATATATATATATATATATATATATATATATACATATATATACATATATATATATATACATATATATACATATATATATATATATATATATATATTTAAATATATATATATATATATATATTTAAAGATTTAAAGACTAAAAGACAGACAGATAGATAATTTAACATTTTTTAATATTTGAAGCACAAATGCCAAATGCTATAAGAAGAACAATAAAACAAATAAACAAGACTATTTAAATTTTGTAAACTGATAGAACATACAAAGGAATTGATAAGAAATTAAAATATTATGCTTACAATTTCCATTATGTATATAAAAAAATAAAAGGAAAATGGAAAATCATTAAATCAAATTAAGTACCAACATGACCAGCTTCGTTAGAGGTATTGATCACATTGATAGAAAGTATGACTTGACCGCAACGGCCTAAGACTAAAATATTAATGTTGTCTTTAGATACAATAAATAATTTAGTCTTCATTAGGAATGGAGTGTAATGGCTTCATTTTGACTACAGCCTTAGGCTATTACAGAGAAGATATATTTTGTGTCAATATGGTCAACACCACCTGTCGAAGTTCATCATATTGGTGCTTCAATTGATGTATAGCATTTTTTAATTTTCTTTATATTCTGTACGTTTATTTAAATGAATCCAAATTGAAGCTTCGCATTTGAATTTTCTTTCTTTATTGGTTGTATGTTTTATATGTTTATTGTATGTAAATAATGTGTTTATTATATCAAATATATTTTATGATTCTTCATTTCATTTGCCGTTGTCTGAAATTGACGTAGTGTAATACAGAAAAATGTAAAAAATTGAATTTGAAAAACATTAACCAATAAATTTAGTTTCTAAAAGCATGATTACACAGGAGTGAATGTAATATTTATAAGTAAACAGTTTTTGATTAACTAGCGTTTTATTGATAAATTTTAAGCCAAATTCCACCCCAACAATCTACTCAAAAGTCAGCATTCTCACCTCTGACTCAATAGTTGATGACCACTGGCGCTGTAGATATTAACAGCTGTTCTGAATCCCCTATATATAGTAGGACAAAGTATAAGTAGCTTTCGTGAGCAATAAGTGATTCCTGTATGAGAAGAAAACCAGTCACAAATACCCAGAATTATTATATTAATTAATCTTTACTTTTTTTCTTAAATGTTTCATAATTATTTCAGAAATGAAATACAGTTGACACTCGTTTTTGGTTTACCTTTTTCTATTTTTACCCCTTTAATTTTCCAGAAATGGATCTTGTAATAATCCTTTTCTAGAAAATTCAAATTCTTCACATACAGCCGGATTAACATATGAGTTTCTTAAACAAAAACAAATTAAAGTCATCGAACATCCGCCGTATTCTCCTGATCTAGCTATGTGCGACTTTGGGTTATTCTTTAATCTAAAAAAGAACTTACGTGGACGTCGTTTTCATTCAGAAGAAGAGTTTGTTGTGGCTATAAATGAATTTTTTCATCTATTTCAAAAAATGAATTGCTTGAGGCATTTAATATTTGGAAAATTCGTCTACAAAAGGGCATTGATGCTGGACAAGACTACTTTAAACACACCTAAAATTTTGTAAGCATAACTTTAAAAACCTAGTTGTATCTCAAACATTTCAGAGTGACCCTCGTACGAGTATCACAAATGATCTGAAAAAGTCATTTGGAAATGAAATGAATAGTTTAGGTAATTTAAATGTTATTTTGCAACCGATGATTTATACTGCACGTTGATAGAAAAAAGTTTCAAATTAATAAAAATTAAAGTTTTAAATTATTAAAAATACTTCTGTTAACTGTAGTAAAAATGAAGAATTTCTAACAAGGTATGTTAATAATAAAAAAATATTATTCATTTTTAATATCTTTTAAATAATTTGAGAACTATAGTTTTTTAAATGCAGATTTTGAAAATTTATGAACTTTTAAATACTTAAATGTGAATATTTGATTCTTGCTTATATGGAGAACAATTATTATCATTAAAGTTTAATTATTCAAATCAGCAGAAAGTTGATTTTCTTCATTACTGCTAATTAAAAATTAGTCTGTGAAAGTTCTCTAAAAGAAAGAATAGCAAGCGACACTGTCTTTAAACTACAAAAGGAAACTTTGTTATAATTTGAATTGCAACATTAACGTTACAACATTATAATTTAATTTATTCTTAGTAACTTAAGTATAGGGATTAATTTTTAATCTTAAAATATTCTTCTTCTCATCAATAAATACATTTTTTAGCTTGGCCTCTGCGGAATTAAACATATTTTATATAATCACAAGTTAAGTGTTTAAGACAGGTTTTTGTGGGATATATTTTAATCTTTAGACACAAAGTATTATGTTTACATATATAATTTTAAATTTATCTCATTTATATATTTATATGCATATATATATATATATATATATATCCGTATATTTCTATATGGATGAAAATGTTTGTTACTTTTCCAAAAATAATTGTCAAAATATTTACAAATAGTGTAAATCGAGAAAAGATACTATTTTCCAATATATTTTGTATAGATGCGGGCTCTATGATATATTAGAATAACCAATAATATAGTCAAAAAATTTTAATGATTTTGCATTTTTAATTTCAATACAATTTTGTAATGATACTCAAAAAGTTGTCTGTCTCTACTTCTTGTGTCTATCATATACTATAACTGAGACAAAACAACTGCATCTTTTGTTAAACATTTTTATAGAATGCATTTTAAAAAAAATTGCAGCAAATTGACTTTTTTGGAAACATTTTAATTGAACTCATTTTCAAAAACCTATTCGTTTTTCAGAAATTTCAACCTGTAGTACTATCATTAATCCATTATATGTGAAGCAAGATACAGAAAATTCAAAATTTTAAACTTCTGCATTTAAAAAGAAATAAATAACAGAGTAGGAATAAACATTTCAATGCATTATTTAATATTCATTCCCATTTTGTTATTATATTTTCACTTATTTTTCAATGTGAAAATGAGTAGTGTCCCCTTTTTTCGTCACATATGAGAAAAAATTTACATCTCTGTATTTTTAAATTTGTATTTCTCAATGGCATTATTTTATTTGACATCGTCTTCGATTTTCTTGGTACAATTTAATGCGTAACACTGCTTCTGATTTAAGAAATTAAATGTGTGCCTTCTCATAATTCTCAATTTAAAATAATTTCTTGATCTTGAAAAATATTCCATAATCCTTATTCACTTTAGTACTGTAAGAATGAGGGATGAAAGGCAAATGGTAGTTTCGAAACTCGATGAAGATATTCTTCGTGTAAATGATCACACTTAGTGAGATGCATGGTGGAGACTTAACGAATGATTTATGGTTCCCAATTAACGCTTTTGTTCCTCTAATTATCAGTCCATGCCAGATGCAGAGGTGAGGATTACTCTCTTGATAATTACGCTGCTGCCCACTTTAGCAGGCCGATCCATTTTTCCTCAGAGCTATTTTCACAGATCTCTTTCAGCTGAGAATAGAAATCAAGTTCAAAAGAGCGTAAAGAAGTTTTAGCGAAAATAAATCTTTAGTTTTATTTTTATTCATTTAATATCACCAAAGCGCATAGCTACGCAATACTGTTTTGCATTATATATATTAAAAATCTTCATTTACAAAATTCAAGAAAAGAATTCAATATAAATTGACTTCATGAACGTTGCATTCTCGATTAATAGCTAAATTTTACCATTATATAAAAATAAAATTTAACTATTAAATTTTAACTTTAAAAAGAAGATAATAGTTTATTTTTATAAAAAAACTACAAGATTTGATTTTATTCAGAAAAAATATTTCATATTATATTAAAAATCTCAAAAAATATTATTGTGTTTGAGTGTACCTAAGAGTTACATACTACTTTGAATAAATTTTTTTTTAATATAAAAAATATAATGTGCTTATTCTTCTGGAATAAGCACTTTCAATAAAATTTGCTGTCAAAAATGTATCAAAATTACATGCTTATTATTAGAATAATTTTATAAAATTAAATGAGTAAGAAAGCAAAAATTATATACTAAGCATCTAAAATCTAAAAGTATTATAATAAATTATTTTCAATTTTATATGATTGCATAAAATAACCTTTCATCAACTCCTTTTCAAAAACAATGTGAAATTCAAAGCTCATCTTTAAATAATAAATTGAAAAAACAAGTTTCATACAATGCAATTATACTTTGTTACTTACGTCGTTTTTAAATATCATTACATACACTAATATCTTAAATATAAATATTTAATATGCATATGTTATCTTAAATATGAATATAAATAATAATAATAATAAATATAAGCACTTAAATAAAACATTGTAAAAGCACTGAAATTAATCCTTGAATAAATTATATGAATTTTTATTAAATGCTTGCAAAGCACATAATATTATGTAGTTAAAAGTTCTTTATATGTTTTATGAAATTTATGATTATTTTATGATTTAAATATTTTATGAAACTCTTCAATTCTTTAGATTTATACTCCTATAATCAAAAATTTTATTCAATGAATTAGACAATTTAAGTCTGCTCATTTAAAGTAACTTTTATAATTAATTTTTTTTAAGCTGATAAGATTTAATCAATGTTAAATAAACGAAATATTAAGTTGTCTAACTTTAAAAATACTTACAACTTTTAAAATCTAACTTTAAAAATACAATGGAGACATTGTAACTAAAAAACTTTGGATTAATTAACTATATAGAAAATAATGATGCTTTAGAGTGTATATAAAAATATTTTTTCTGCTGCTAATAAAATTTATATAGCATTTAGAAACCGATAGAAGCATTAGTTAAGTACTTAAAAGAGCTAAAACAAATCACGTTCTATTACATCACGAGTTACGCAAGATAAGAATTCAGGTTGCTAAGCCTTTAAACCCTCTCTTGCTTCTCAATCTTCATACACCTTTCTTCCCCTTCTATGAAATGAGCAACAAATAAAGTAATCGGAAAAGAAAAAATATGGGTAAAGTACCGGAGAAAGAAAAGAGAGGGGAAAAAAAAGAGAGGAAAAGCAGAAAAAGAAATGAATGAACCAATTCATCAGGTTTGGGTCAATCCTGTTTGCTGCCAAGGCGGTGGTTAATCGAAAGCAATTCGTTCTCCATTTGCCGATAGTTCTAGACCAACTGATGAAATAAGGAAGTGTAAGGACTATTGAAAGACGCGTTAGAGTCCATTTGGTCAATTCGACTCCTCGAAAGGGAATCACAAGTGATGAAATTTTATTTGAAGTGAAACATTCGATTCTTTTCGAAACAGTATTTTAGAACATTATTAAAGAAAATATGTTTTATTTTACTATAGAGTTTATTTCACTCGAACAGAATTTTTTTTCTTTACTTCAGAGCAATAAATGCAAGCAACTATATATATTAGCATAGCTTGACTTTTTAAAATTTCATCTAATATTTATATCTAATTCACATATCATAATGATTTTTAACTTAAAACTGTATGTATTTAAATACATTATATTTATTTTTGCACGTGTAATCTATTTTATTGAATGAGCAGTTCACTGACTGCGATATTTTACAAATTTCATTCCAGATAAACTTTTATAAAAACATATAATACTAGTTGAATACTTAACTGATACAACTCATTATGTAATATTTCTAAACTTTTGTTTTCGTATAAAAACGTAACAATTTATTTAATAGTTATTAATTATATATCGTGATAATTGCAAATCTTATCTCTATATTTTCAAAGATTCCTACATAAGGTATGTATAACTATTTGAGATCACGTATCTTTATCTCCAGATTTGTAATAATCCTTCAAGCAATTACATGATAATCACCGTTATAGATAAACAATTAATAGTTATAGACAATTTCTTAATACTTGCCCTATCATTCATAGACAATCATTTTATTATAGTATGATTTTTAGGCATAAAAACGGAACTACATATGTTTGTAGTTCCGTTTCTTTCAAAGATTGGAATCTACTTAAAACAGGCGTATATATATGCGTTTAGCGTGATTCACATAATGATTTAAAAGACTAGTATATAAAGAATGCAGTGTACAGTAATATAATTTGTAATGGTGGTCCTTGATTATCAACACCAGCCATATGTGTGGTGATTGTTCTTAGACTTTTTAAAAGTTACTTTTACTCTTGCATTATTGCATGATGAAATTGAATTACAATTAATACCTGCCTCGAAATAGTAATGATATGAAAGAAGCATCGAATTATAATGTTAGAAAAATTCAGTAGAGTAAATATGATTGAAATATATGCGTTGACTGAAAAGCACTAGCCATATTGTTAGGTTCGCAACTTGAATGCTATTGTTTTTTACTTGCTTTCTGAAGAATGGGACTGCTGGAATAGAAAGTCGCATTACATAGTGGAATGATGTCCAATCCTAAATGTTTTATTCCAGCTTATGAAAAATGTATCAACACTTCTTTAGGGGCTCTCAAAAAGGTGCTTTTACATATAAAAATTTAGTTGATGAAAAATATTGTAAAATGTTTATACAAAAGTTCATCTGTCTCTATGCGCTAAAAGTCTGACCTTTCTAAAATAATGTATACCAAATCGAAGGAAGGGGTATTTATAAAGCCGCAAATAAAATAAATATTATAGCATGATAAACATTTTTGAGATTGCTGAATCTATCAGTAAACACAGCGTAGAAATCATTAAAAGTATTTGTTGTTTGTTGTGGATTTCTTGGAAATAATAATATATAAAACTATAAAGAAATAGTGAATGATCTTCAGACTTCGTACAAAGGAATAAAGTGTAACTTGCCCTCAAAAATTCACTTTTTGAATTCCATTTAGACTTTTTCCTTGAAAATCTTGTGTCTGTCTCTGAGGAACAAAGTAAATGTCTGCAAACTGCTACCATAGAATAATGATATTAAGGGAAGTGAAATCTCTGTAAGCGGGCATCCTTAATGCAAAATATAGCAGAAAATCAAAGTATACAACTTTTTAGATGAGCTAGAATTAATTGCATATTTATAATTAAGTGTTTTTTAAATATAAAATTCTTATAGAACTACAAAAACGTGTCACAAAAACCTGACACAAAATCTGAGTATTCACTTGGGAAAAGTTAATTTCTTTAATTTACTACTTGTGAAAAGAAATAAAAATGTTGAATTATGTTATGAAATTGGCTATGTAAGCCAATGTATGCTATATATAATCCAATGCAAAAAAACTAATAAAAAATAATTTTTACAGAACTAAATAAGTTATAAAAATGTTTCTCTGAAAAAAAAAGAGATGAACTAATTACAATCTGATCAAATGTGCCAAATATAATATGAGAGTAAATGTAATATAATATTTTTAATTTTAGTATTCAGATAATTATGGAAAACATACATTTCAAATTAATTTTAAAATCTCAGACAATTATCACAAAATATAGGTTTTAACGATTTTGTTAGCATTTAATCAAGCATCTTAAAAATATTTGACTTTAAATGATGAACTCAGAATCACTTTCTTAAATCTTGCTATAGAAACTAAGAATTGCTAAAATATCCAATACTAAAATTGTATTGAATAATTTTAATATTATAAGTAACGCTTTAAATTTTTATTTTAAGTATAATACTTTCAAAATTATTTTTAAAATGAACTTTATTAATATAAAGTGTTTACTTTAAAAACATAAGAAGCACATTCAACTTGGAAAATATTAATAATATTTGTTTTCAGACAAAATATGTTACTCTCAATAAATTTGCGCAAGAGATTATTTGTGTATTTGCATTCATGGAAGAATGCTGTTTAAATTGCTTAGTTAATTTGTGGTGTGGAACTCTAAGCAAGTACAATGAAGATGTTCAGAAAAAAAAATTGCTTCTTCTGTTGCTTAAATTACTTTGTTCTTATATTCGGAAAAAAACTTAACAACTATGGAAAATTTGTCTATCAATAAAGGAAGTCATATTTCCAAGAAATTGGTAGAAAATATTAATTGTTAGTTTTTAACCACACTAACACACATCATTCAAAATTTTTGAAAAAATCTTATAAGTAATATTCTTATATATCTTATATCTTATATATCTTATATATCTTATAAGTAAAATCTTATAATCTTCTTGAGTCTGGAACTTAAAAGCTCCCCTGACTGTATCCAAATTTTCTAAATTCATATTCTAATAAAATTTCTAATTCATTTTTACTAAAATATGACAATAAATAATATGTTACATATAAATAAGCTCAAGTATTCTTAGAACATGTTTCGACAGAAATTTAGATTTTTTTTTAAAAAATATATTAATTTTTATCTACTTATTAAACACTGAATGTGTATTGAATTATATGAATTTTCCCTCACCACTCAAGCTTTTTATTTACTGGTAATAAATTTCTGCCAAACACGAAAGTTTCCATTTTATTTTATTATTATTATTATTATACTTATTTAGGTAATTTACGTATTTTATAAACTCAGATAAAATTTGAATTCTTGAAACAGTTAGTTTCTTTATTATTTAAAAATAATCAAATTTAAAAATGTGTATTTTTATTTAGAATTACATTTTTAGTTCATATTTAATAAATGTGTCTAAAATATATCACAATACTTTTCACATATTTTCTAAAAATAATGCAAATTTATAGAATCCCCAATTCATTTGAGAAACAAAGTGATACTTTATCTCGTATGATAAATGCATCAAAATATTTTATACCAAATAACGTTTTCAGAAGAAAATTAAAAAATTATGGGTATTATCGTGTAAAACTCGATGTTTCAAACACAAAGAAAAATAAACAAATAATTTCTTCCTAAAACAAAAAAGCAATGCCCTTGTGACATAAAGTATTATCTTTTCTCATTATTCAATGACAGTAGAATTATTCCCTTGGTTATCAGAGCCTCACTGTGTATTAGTCATAAAAATTTAAAAGAAGGATGCCTCATCAGTTTTAAGCTTAGAAACAATTTATAGTCAAGTAGAATTTTTTTTTTTCAAATTAAGACGAAAACTATAAAGTATATTTTAAACGGTAACAAATTTAAATACTGTGACTTAATATGTCAGAGAAGGCTATAGTTGTTGTCTTGTGCCAGCTAGGCTTTCATTATATGTGTGTAGTGTGCTGCTCCATTTTTCCCCAATTGAACGATATTTTGGTGTAGCGTCCAACTTCCTTTATACACCTATGCGATAGGCACCCGTTTATAGGGTAGGTAACCATTCACAACCCGTTTATATAAAGAAAAGGCAAAGATAGGATAGATAGAGAGCGACAGTACATCTACACCTGAACTGGGATTTGAACCCAGGACCTCCTTGTTCTTAGTCAGGCACTCTGACCAATAGACAGGGTGGGTGGCAATGCTGTAGTTAAATAAGTGCATTAAAAAGGGTTCTAACTTTTGCATGATAATAATGCTCTTAATTTCAACATATGGACAAATATAAAAGTGACAAAATATGAAATATATATTTTATATTATATATCTGTTACATATTCATTATTTTATTTACATTATATATTTATTATTTTGTGAGACATAATAAAATATTTTATTTATACTGCAATAAAATATTTAAGGCACGTATCGCCAAGGCTAATAACTTAAGGTCCTAGACTGACACTCACAAAGACAGTTTGAGATTGGGTCCTTAAACTTCTTTCGTAAATCGATCAAAGTTACTAAGCCTATAAAAAAGTGACACAAGAAAAATTCCTTTTGACACTTGAATAAGGACATTTTAAGAGCAATTACGGAAAACTTTTTAACACTCAACACATCAGATGTGCATGTAGATAGCTAAGACATTACATTGAAACAACACCGCATTGTTCAACAGTTGCTGCAAATCGATCACTGTACCTTCGAGCTGAAAGCGATATATTATCACTAGACCATGGTGAATATGTCATTAATTATTTTTCTTTTACAAATTGTGTGATGAAAATAAAAGTAATACTAGCCATAAAATCAAAACAAAAAGAATAATCAAGAAGCAGTGTCTAGTTTCATATATTTTAAAAAGTCGATCATTGTGCGCACAGAAAATTATGAATTTATCAAAAGTAGGTAAATGTAAGTTATGCTTTTGAAGCACATTTCTGGCTGCTTATTTCAGTCGACCGAAGTTACTATGCAAAGCTAACCACCTATTATTTGGAACGCTAGTCATATGGATTTAACACGTGAGTTGGCTAACTTCATTCTTTCCAAACATCCAGCAGCAGAGGAAAGGAATCGGTACTGTAAAAGTTTTAATAATTAAAGACACTTTTCTTAAGACCATGCGATGCTATAAATTGGATATCATTATAATATTAGAATTTGGAAATACCACGTGTTTCTATTAAACAACCGTAGTAAATATAGTAGAAACAAAATATGTACAGTATTACAATCTCTTTTGGATATTTATACATTTATTAACTGCTGAAGAAAAAATAAGTTATTGTAAATGTGAACCTTAAAGTTGTTTAATTAATGTAAATAGTTTATTTAAATTATTTCTAAAAATAAAAATTTTCTCTAGTATTAGGTGACAAAATATTATTGAAAATAAACTCAGAAAAAATTATAAATAAAAACTATTTCCATATTAACAATTTAACATTTTTAATAAAGCTCCATATAATTTAAAAATAAAATTTGTTTGAAATTTTAAAATTCATTTATTATAAAAGGCAAATAAAAATAATCAAGTAAAATATTTTTAAGCAAATGGGTTTTATCCGCTTCATATATATAAATAACATTTTTCTTTTACTTTATTTATTTACTCTATTGCTTATAGCATATAGGTGTGTTATTTAAATCAATCTAACATAAGTTCTATCTATAATTAACATTATACTCCCATACAATATATTTATTTACACGTATGTTTTTTCAAGTTCAACATTTCATTCCATACTAGCATTTTTATTTTAAATTTTAGGCATTGATGGTCTTCTTGGAAGAAACATCGTTCGACTTAACGTACGAAGTGAGTTCTATACAGTTCTGGTACCAATTTAGGTACTGCCTTATTTAGTAATGTCTAATGGGTCAAATAAAATAGGTTCTGATAACATTATTCTGCAAGATAAATGATACATCAAGAGATGTCAAATCAAATGTATGTTTTTTTTGTTCAACTCCTAATTCTAAAATAAAAGGAACCCCCGATTTATGGATTATATTGCTATTGGCAGCTCAGCAATGAAATATGCCTTTGATTCCACATTTTATAATTATGAAAAATTTTGCAAATACCTTCATTTGCTGGAAAATGGAAATTTGGACTTCTGCAAGAAGAACCAACGAGTTTTAGATTCAAGAAATATTATAAGTAACTCAAAAACTTTCAAAATGATGCACTCATGACTTAAAAATAATGCAAATGGAAATAATTTATCCATATATAAAATTCTAAATGTGTAAACTATTCAACAAATTCTCCAAATGTACAAGTATCCTAAAATGTATGCATCTTATTTAGAAACATTCTCTTTCTTTTTAAAATGCATCCCAAATCTTTTTTTTTATTTATTCCAATTTTGTTATACTACATGAAGAGTTTTGCTAAATTCTATCTGAAAGTAAAAAAGATTTCCAAAAGATATACTGATAGACAATAATATAATTTTGCACAAATTTAAACTTATATTTAGTTGTAAATAACTACAGTTATTTAATATTTCTAATATAGAATGGTTCAGCGTGCCTGACTACGGATAGGAAAGACATGAGTTCGAATCCCGGTTTAGTCATGGATGTATTCTCTCTCTCTCTATCCTGTCTTTGTCCTTTCAGTGTGTGTGAATGAAGTATGAATGATGCCTACCCTATAAACGGGTTCCTATGACTTGTGTGGGAGTGCGATGGTGACCAACCCCCTGTGGTGCACCCGGGGCAACGCCTCGGCGGCTAAGAGGTCGCTGTTTCTGACCGGTTCCTTGGACATCAGGGAACAATAGATTAATAGACTCTGTTGCAGTTGTAACTGTCTACAATCTGCCATTGGAAAAAAAATATAGGAATGGCTATTAATTATTTCATATAAAGTTGAAATTTAAAAAAAAAATTGTCATGTTTTTGTTGAATTTATATAATTTCCTAAGAATCTGAGGATTTTGAATAAAGCTTTCCATAATTAACATCAAGAATGTATACATTCTATAAATATTAGCTAAATTTACAAACATTAATGTGAATTCTATAATATCAAAAGAGTCCCGTTCTATTTAATATAACAATGAAATGGATTTTTTAAAACATTAAATAATTCAGTTAATATATAACAGTTTATAATCAAAAAGAGAGAATCATTCTCGTTAAAAGGTATTATTGCAATAATAGTACATTTCTAGAACTAAATGCTTTATATCTCTTTGAAATAATAAAAATAAATGAACAGTAATTAAAAAGGTATACACAAATCCGTACACGCACAAATTTAATAAATAAATGTCAGTCTAATTTTATAAATGTACTCTATTTTACAATATCATAATTCCAAGCATCATGTAGTTTGTTATTAGCCAGAAACAAGTGAATTTATGTAAAAATAAAACCTGTTTAACTATCTATAGTATTAATCTATTCTACTCCTTACTTTTGCATCCCCCAAAAAAATATTGCGGTTTTCCTCGCGTGTCCCTTATTTTTTCCCTCATAGGAAAAATGAGATTGATGAAATGTCTTGCTAGGTTATGATTGCTAGGATTAGAAACTCATAAGACTTTTCTCATCAGACGATATGTTTCGCTGCCAAGAAAGAAAACTATAGGGGAAAGAAACGGAAGAATATCTGAAAGACTAAGTAATATGAAATGAAAGTTTTTTCAAGCATTTGGAAAAGATTAATGTGTTTTGATACAAAAAAATCTCTTTATCCGTTATTAAAGTCTTATATGTACATACATTTTTTATTTCCTTCATTTGAAACAATAAATCTATATTTTTTTATGAAATTCAGTTTGGATTCTTGATAAACATATCAAATTTTATACATTGTGTGAATTGTGTAATTTTTAAATTTAGAAATTAGAAAATGTATTCAATTTTTAAAAAAATCGGTTTTTTGCTGGTTGCTGTGGAAAAAGCTTATTGAAATAAGCTTAGTATATTATTCTTTTTAGTCAAATAAAAATGCTTTAGCAAATTAAATATGTTGACTTGCATACTATATTTTTAATTTTTGACTTTTCTGTAAAATTTAAAATAACAGCGGGATAATTTATTTTTAAAAAAAACATATCTTATGATATATTTTCAACATTTGACGGACTAATTCTCATTTTCATTAAGAAATTGCATTTTATAGTTACATATTGTGAAAATATCTGTACATGTATTAAAATTATTAAAAAAATTATTTATGAATTTATAAATAGTTCAATATTTTTCCATTTTGTAAATACAAGCTATGAACTGCATGTTTTAAATATTTTTCGTGTGAGTCATCCAAGGTAAGATATTTATAACTATACTTTCTCAAAAAAGATATTTATTGAATATTTCACATTTTTTTAAATTTAAACTTTGCTTAAAAATTTTGAAAAAACTTTTATTAGTATTTAATTAATGAAAGTAAAATATAGAAGAATATTTCTGAGATGCTTTACTTTTTCAAATATTTTTATTATTGATACTTTTGATAAAATCTTGATTACTGTATATCAGTTATAAAATACTCAACAAATTTTAGTTTCCTTTTTAAATTCTAAAAATTAATTTTGTATATTAATTGTTAAATTATAATATTATTTTATGTAAGATTCTTTAAATATAAAAAATCAGGCTTGTTTTTTTTGGAATTATTTCTTTTAATATTACTCATTTTGACTTTGTTACATTCTTTCACTTTATTTAAATGTTGATTTAATATCCTCCATAATTTTGCATCACTAAATTTTGCGAATTTAACAATCTATGTTACGCAATTAAGCAAAATACATCCATATTCTTAACAATTTCGTTAGGAACAGAAATCTTAATAAAAGTCTACAACATCTCAATTTAATTTTAATTATATTTCTTTATGGAATAAAAAATCACTATGGACTATATTTTAATATCTTAAATGAATAATGTTTTATTTTTTTAAACATTCAGAAATAGTTTTACGAGATATTTCTGAACATAAATTTAGTCTTTCCGTTGTTTCAAATCAAATTATCAGAATTTTATTTATTTGAAACACTATAATTTATTTACAGTTAATAATTTTTATTAAAAAGCAATTTTGAAGATAACTATTAAATGTATCTTGAAACAATTATTGTTTTTAAATTTTTATTTGTATGTAAACAATTACATTTTCGCAGAAAAGTAGAAATGTTTATCAAATGAATTTGAAATGTAATGCACAAGTTGCCAGTAATTAAGAATTTGCTTATTGCCAAAAAATCTATTGAATATCATTTAATCTATAATATTTTATACAGTTTATTTTCTCTGATATAGATCGACTATTTTAACTTTGCGAAAATTTAAAAAAATATTATTTCAAAAATTTTATTAAAATTTACAATATTTTATTTATTATTTTCTCTTATTTTCTATTTATGGTAATTTTGTAATAAAGATATTATGTCATTAAAAACTTGAGTTTGAGTTTTAAGGTAATATTTTTATTACCGATTGATAACATTCATAAATTAAGAATAAAACATGTTTAAAAATTTTAAATAAGTTTAAAAATTGCTCTTGCATGTTTATTAAAGTTTGCAGACAAAGAAATTTTGGATAAAATTAGCATTACAATCGCAGCCTCGCCATCAAGAGAAAATGTTTCTGCCAAGCGGTATAAAGTATATATATATATATATAATGAACAAATATTATGAACAAATTTATTGTAAAACGTTATTTTGCACGCGAAGAATCAAAAAATATTTAGTTGTATATTTTATTTAAATACGGTATCAAAGCATTAATTAAAATTAATCAGCATAAAAATTTACTTAATTGTATAATTTATTGTAGTAAGTTTAATTTATTGTATAAGATTCTATCAAATAAAACAAACATTATGATTTAATAAGAATTTAAAATTCAAAATATATACATGTGATTATAGTTTTTAACTTATTCATACAATATTCAACAATATTTATGATTATCTCATGATTTAAATCTTAAGATAAAGCTTTATACTATTATAATAATTCATTATGAGTTTTATAATTAAACATTTCAATGTACGAATAAACAGTTTTATGTATTGTAAATTATAATGAAAATTTCGAATTAATGCAAATTTAATAATTAATTTTAAGGAAAGAAAAGCACCTGAAAATATATTTTTAAGGTAACTCATGGATTTAAAATAATACAAAATTATAATTGGATATAAACACGTTTCTTAATTAAGTAATCAGAAATATATTGTATTATATAAGCTACCATCAGTCTTAATGACTTTAATTCAACTATATTCTTCATAATTAATTCCCCATTTTTATAAAATCACGGAATTAAAATTTATAATTTTAGATTATTAATATTTTATATTAGTTTAGCTTATTTTAAATATATAAACTTGGATGTTTTCAAAGTAATGCTTACTTTAAAGAGTATTTTAAAATAATTTACCATTAAAAATGCAATATAAAATGATAATTCTGTAATATTTTATATACATTCATTTGCATAATTAATAAATTTCTCGGAATATTATAGCTATTTAAATGTTTTTTAGAAATATTCATCGATACAAATAAAGTTAATCTTTTAAATTTAAATACAAATTAATATTTTGAGAACGTTGGTATCAAATATTCTTTTACTTTTAAATATGTCAACACTTTTCTCTTTTATAATCGTAGTAAGAGTTATTGTATTTCTTTTAGGAAATGAAATACATTGCAAATCTAATTTTTCGTTTAATCCTTGTATGTTAAAAATTTAAAACAATACCAATTGCACTTTTGTATAAAACAACCAAAAATGTGTAACTATATTTATTTTTCTAATTCTTGGGAATTATATACTTATTTATAGATAATTAATCGCGGCGAAAGAATATACATTTTATCCTTCAAGCGAAATAATTAGTATTTTTGAATTTTAACTTAATTCCAGAATTTCGCAGACAATTTTTTTTTCTGTCTCTTTCACGTTGCTCTTTTGCATTTTTTATTCGAGTCAAAAGATACCTCAAGCAGACAATACAACTTAATTTCGTGAAAATATAAGTTATTTGGTGAGGGATTAGAGAAAGCCAGGCAGAAATTTTCGAATACATTAGTGCGAGGGTATATATTTATCCAGGGATTAAAGTCTCAGCAAATAATTATCGAGTTCCCTTACAGTGGAGGGGGATTTACTCTGTTTCCAGGAGCGGTGGTGCGCACTGGTGAATCCCCAAAATTCTGCCCTTTTCCAGTTCAGCAAGTCGTTCGCAATTAACTGCCGAAGCGTTTACGAAAAGCTTCCCCGCCCCCTTCTTGCCCTGCATCTTTCAGCACATGAAAGCCTAGCAATGGGAAGATTAGAGGTGCAGTAAGGCTGGCAAAACTTTGAAAGCGTAGGTGGGGGAGAGGCGATTCGGTGATGCGGGAGGACACATAACCCATTGTGCAAGGGTTTTAAAGCATTTTTCTGCTAGTTTCTAACGTGATTTGCATTAAATTGGTATAAACGCAGATGGAGCATTATTATGATGCTTAGGAGATACTTAAACTCGTTTCTAGCTGGCCATAAGGGAGTTTAAGAGTGTTTGGTCGTTAACAGCAATTTATTTACTAATAGTGATGACTGTTTTCGAGCATTTATATGAGAGCAATTCGGATTTTAAAGAATAAAGTAAAGCGACTTGTATTCGTGTTTTTAATCATTTAATTCCGCCATTTACATAGAAGCAAACAAATTAATCCTTTATCCTTTCATTCAGTTTTTCTTGGAAATGATTTAACACTATTTACAGTGTGATTTACATACCAATTTATCATATTGTATTTCTAGTTAATATTTTTAATTCATACATTTTTTTTTATTTTAGATTGAGTTAGTATAAATTACATAGTTAAAAACAAATTATATCACGTTTTGACAAACTATTTAAAAAGATCATTATCATTCACTTATAAAAAGGCCATTTATATATTACTTCAAAACTTATGTTGCTATATATTTCTTCAATTGAATTGAAGAAAATGAAATTTATGTTATATCAATAAATAATTCAATATTTAATCTATGTGATATTACATGCATTTATTTACAATCAAAATAATTAAATGATTTTAAATAAAATTACAAAATTACCTTAAACTTATAAAACTTAAAGAAAAAGCTGAATTTCAAAGACAAAATTAAAGTGAATAAAAACAAAAAATGTAATAATATAATAGCATAAGTTTATAGACTGCAGTTGCTTAGTATATAAATGGGTGATTTTATTTTAAATTTCCTAATTTACTTTAGTTGTGAATTTTCAGAGCATAGATATCTCAATTCATATATTTTACACAACTTATTTATAAAACATAATTTGTAAGCAAAGATAAAAAAAGAAGTAAGCTAACTATTTCTTCTCATATTAAGCATTTGAAATGGTTCCACGTTATGTGTAATAATATAAAATATGTATTCATTTTTATGCAACGAATATATAATATATAAGTTTATAAGAGTTTCAAGTGCGTTTTAAATAAGTAAAGCTTTTTCTGTTGAAAATGCATATTCCATTGAAATTATAATTTTATAATCACTTTAAAAATAGAGTTGTAAAGAGTATAATGTTGAATTATAATACATTCAATTATTCAAAAATTTGAAAGACATGGGCATAAATATAATAATTTCAAAGCCTTTGAATTTGATTTATTGAGGCTTACGGATTAGTTACTTTTAACTTCTTCCAGATACTGTAAATCATTTAGAATAATGATTGGTACACGATGGTTAGAATCCTTCCGTACAATTTAATTATTGTAATTTTAATTATTTTGTTTAAATATATTTTAAGTATCTAAAGTATTCCATAAAACGATAATTTATATAAGATGTTCATGTAAATGAGTCAGTAATATTTAATAGACTAATTCAGATTAAATTATTTAATTAAACAAAGGGATAGAGAATGTTTAATATAATATTTATTTTCTTATATATTCCCTATTTTTGAATTATATCATACTATAAATTTTTAAAGTTTCAATGTTTCCATTTTAGGCGCATAAATAAACTGTCATTCGAAAAGAAAAATATAAATCAGTTTTATTAGGTTTATATTTAGAAGGAAATATTGAAATATTACGCGATAAATTTAAAAACGGTTTCTGAAGAACTTCATCCTAATCATCTTGTATATGATATGGGTGAGTAATTCTTTTATTGCCATCGAAAAAAGGGAAAAGTAATTTTGCTTTTTTTTTTTTTTTTACTCCACTTAATTATCTTTACTTTTCAAGCCCACAACATCTAAACTGTTCGATGTGGATATAACTTTTATCAGTAAAGCGTTAATCCCAAAGTGCGAAAACAATTTTATTTTCTTTATATATAAAAAAAAAGAAAACAACTCCGGAAAGACATATTTTTCGCTGTAATCTCTTCTTCTTCTCCACCCCCTCCCATGCGTCATTTGTTACTGTATTCAAAGTGCAAAATAACTTCAGCTGATGCTCATTAGAACAATCACCGAGGAGGACTCGAAAACTTGAAACACTTTGGAGCAGCTGCTTCTCCTCTGTGGAGAAGAAATTACTCGAGTGTTTAAGACAAGTTGAATCGCAATTTTAGTCGTTAAAATACGATAGGAAAAAAGTACGAAAAGCCTTTTAATGGCAACAACACTTTGGCATCTCTAAATGTAGAGTTTAAGGTGAGAGTAATATTTTCAGGTATTTACTTTAATTATCAAGATGAGAAATAGTTTTAGGACTGTGCTTGACAGTTTTATGTAATACTTTAAAGATTCTTTCAGAGAATCAATTTATTTTAAAAACTTGTATAAAACAGTCATGTAACTCTAAATAAATTATTATTAATTTTAAACCTACTTCTTAATATATAGCTCTTCTTTTAATTTAGATCTATATTCATTATAACCATTAATGTATATATATCTATATATATATATATATATATATATATATATATATATATATATATATATATATATATATATATATATATATATATATATATATATATATATATATATATATATATATATATATATATATATATATATATAATATTTATATATATATATATATATATACATATATATATAATATTTATATATATATATATATATATATATATATAATGTTACTATTTCATTTTATAAGAAAAAGGGAAACAAAAAGAGGGTTTAATTATGATTTTATTGTTCACGTTAGAAAGAATAAATCTTATTTTTATTCTACAACTTTTCATTCTTAAATTATAAATTTAAAATAACCGAACTTTTCAATTCGTATGGACCTTAAATATTCTACCAACAAATATTCTGCTTTGTTTAAAAAATACAATCTATAGGATCACTTTGAAAAAAAAGTGTTTCTCTTATCATTATTCTTAATTAATTTTATAAAGAAAACTCGATAATACAATGAAGTTGAAAAAATAATTTTCATAGAAGAGGTATAATTTTTATTTTCAACAGAAGAATTAATATTTTTCCTATACATATCAATATTATAATTCTTTGTGGAAAGTGTATTTTAAGTGAAATGTATATAATTTTTTTTGTAACATAATTAATAAAGACTTTTCCCTTGACTCATATTTTATTAGAATTGTTTGAAATAGTTTTAACATATAAATTAATGTAGTATATATTAAATTCAATATTCATAAATTTTTCTGTTTAGTTTTCGAAAACATATTTTTTGTCCATTTTTTATTGTTTTATGATATGTTTTATATTTTCGCAATGATGGCTTTGTAAGAATAAAATCTTATATTCGATAGAGATCCATACTTACAAACATGTGACTCGAATGCATAAAACTATTCCAAGCCTAAAGCTGAAAAACTATTCCAAGTAATGAATAAAATTTAGGACATAAATAAAGATTCAAACTTGACAAAATTATTAAAAATTCAAAATAGAGAAAAATGCAAATATATATTTTTTTAACAAATTTCTCAAACCAATTTTTGCGTTTTTCATGCTATAACTTTCAAATTATCATTTGTGAAAAACTTAGGCAAAATTTATAATCATTTTTGAGGTCTTTTTGCCAATTTTTGAGTCTTGAGTTCTCTTAAAAAGGAAAAAAAATATGAGTCCAGAAATTATATTGTAAACTTTATGATTATTTATGTATAAGTGGAATAATTATTATGTTGTTTACTAAAAAATGTAATACTTTCAATTATAAATTTTCCAAATCGAGAAACTGTTATTATATAAATGGGTAAAAATAATTTGTGTGTGTGTGTAAAGTTTAAGTAAATATCAATGAATTACAGAAAATTGATAATAAAGAGCCTAATTTTAAAATATATTAATTGAATTAGGAGTTTTTAGAATAAAATAAGTATAGGAATATATATGAAATCTAGACGGAAAACTTGTGGTTGGAGATTTTTGCCAAGAAATGTCTTAAACAGGTTTATATTTATGTAGTGTTGGCTAGATTTACATCTATTAACTGTAACATTAAAATATTTTTGTGATTAAATTTATTTTTAAAAATTTTCACAAATAAAAATGTTTTATTTTTTAATTTTATTGCCTATTATTCACAATAAATGAGGAAATATATTAGAAATACTAAATTATATGAATTTTAACTACGATATATTATATACACTTTAATATACGATGACAAAAAAGTTGATAGAATTTCAATATTTATTGTACCTAGACAAAACTTTTAATACTATCAAATAAATTTCGAATAAATACGTATTTTATCCGTCAGTTTCAGGTTGAATCAGTTTTTAAATGGAACTCCCTTAACAAGACAGCTTTTCAAACATAATTTTTTACATAAAGTTAAATACTTGTGTGTGTGTGTGTGTCCCTCTGTATGAAATTATTTTATTTCTTATAAATTATATTGATTTTGAAGTCCACCAATTTAAAATTCCGATACTTAATGAAAAAATTATTCTATTGATTGCTTTATTTGCATAAAAAACAATGGTAATTGAAAACAATGGTAATAGAAAGTCAATAATTAGAAATGAATGAATCAAATCATCTAAAGCATTTAGCAATATTCCAAATAACCACTACAAAAATATGAATGGGCATAAGCAAATAGAAACAATGAATCTTTTAAAATTTTCAAAAGTACTGAATGAAATTTCAAGGGGTATTTGAAAATGTAGCAAGAAAGCGTAGATATGTATGATATCGAAATTGCAGTGAAAGAGAATATTTCGTTATTTGTAGAAATTTTACTGATGCAAAAATCTCCAACTATCGAGGAGTATCTATTAAATTTTTCAGAAACGTTCTTAATACACAATGCATTTTTTTACTTAGTGGTGATTAAAATTTTGATAAGATCTTTAAAGTGTTATTAATTTACACAGAGCTTCTCATTTTTCTTCTCATCTAAATTGTTCATTAACCGACTTAATTTTGGTCCCAACTAATACATACCGAGAAGTTTTATACCAAAATTTACGTTAAAATCTTATAACTTATACATTTTTATTTTTATGAAAAATAAATTAAATTCTAAATACATATATGCATATATATTATAAAGGGATATAGTTATAAACATTAGGCTCAAATATATGATGTCTAACAGAAATTATGTCATTAGTAGCTTTTTTGCATTTTTGATTAAGAAAAATTTAAGAAAAATAAAAGCTATAAAAAGGCATATAAAGTTTAGTTTTGTAAGAAATATAAGTCGAGATTTATCTACAAAAACGTTTTTTTTAAATAAAAAACAAAATTTTTTTGAACCGTGAATTTGTGTTGAAGTTCGAATTGATTAAAGAAATCAAGCATTTCTCTTATTTCAAATTTGCCTATATTTAAGAAAATGCATCATATTTGTATAACACTAAATATTATTCAATTTGTTGTGCACCTTATTGTATTTTGAATAAGAATGCATTTGAAAGAAAATATGGGATAAAGCTGCTGGAGAATATAAAATTTGTAATTTCTATGTAACTTATCAGAAGCTAGAATAATATAACATTTTATAGGGAAATATACTTAAAATTATATCAGCCATAGCTTTTAAATGATTCCCTGCGAAAAATTAGAGATTTTGACTTGTGCAAACTCCATTTCTGCTTATCAACAGTCTTTTTTTTATTAAATGTTATAAATTCATTAATTTACAAACTAAAACATTTTTCATAAAATATCAGTTCACCTAAATATCAAACGTTTGATATAAGTATTTCAAATAATATTACCAAATACTTATCTCAAAAAATAATTTTTATCCTCTGAAAGGTTAAAAAAAGTGTTTTTATATTTTAACCCCAATGATGATTGCTCAAAAATAGAAAAACCACTGGAATATCTAATACATTTTTTAACAAATAATAATAGTTCCCGGCCATATATATGTATCTTTAATAATCAATTTTTTATTTTTATGTCCTGTATTGTGAAATAAACCCATTTCCTTTGACTGGTCAACATATATCAAGCACACTACTTTTTCCCATGTAATGATATTTTTGTTTGGTTAACAAGCCACATAATTTATAAATAATTTCTCGCGATGCATATTTTAGGAAACTCATTTGTGCGCATTTTACATTTACAAATTTTCAAGAATCAAAATAACATTTAGTACTTTTAAAAACAACAAGTGTAATTTGGGAATAGCAAAAACTATTAAGCCACAATTATAAAAGGATTAATACCAAAAATTAAAAATCCATGTAAATGGCATTGTAAAATGGATTAGATATTTTTGGCTTTAATACTATAATTCGAATTATCTATACAATTCAGCTGTACAGTTTGATGTAATTAAAACCATCATTTTAAAATCTGACTTTCAAATAGTTGAACAGACTTTTTTCTTATCATATTATCTCTAACTTGGTATATCTTTATTTCACTATTCTCGAATCACCATAACTTTAGAGTAAATGTATGGGTAATATGAGAGATAATGTATTCATATATATATGCGATGTAAGGTTTTGTATTCCTGCAAATACCAACATTCTTCTTGTTGAAAATCAAATTTTGAATTAAAATTTAAAAACGATAAATTCACAAAGAAGAAATTAATTATTAAATATAAATCTGTTTCAAAGTTATCTATAAATGCATATTGAAATTTAATCATATCAGATAATTCATTTTTATTACTCTGTAACTTTATTTACAGAAGAGAAAATATTTTGATCAATATTTCTAGCGAATTTTACACTGACAAATATTTTTCAAAATATATGGAGCTAAAGTTTTAAAATAAAAAGTTCAGAAGAAGTTTGATTGCATAGATTGTGTGATATTATTTAAAAAAAATAAACGAATCTAGATTGAAGGCAATTATGGAAAGTAAATAAAAATCCAAATGTAGTATTTTTCTAACTGATTATTTTTAAATACCACATATTATTTTCTATACAAAGTATAATACTTTTACAACTAAAGTTGAGTGCATACAACAAATTCTTAAAGAAAATAAAGATTCAGTAACATTTAATGACAGAAAAATATTTTCTTCAATTTATTTTAATAAAAATCAAAATTTTATGCTAATAAGAAATTGTATTCAACAGTTCTTTTAGACAAAATGCGCAGGACTAACATTAAAAAGTTAAATCTATAGAAATTTCAAAAATATTAGCAGTTCAGAATAGGGCTATCTTCTTTGGATCAAAATGAAAGCAGTACTGCAAAGAATAATACAGGTAACTGTTATAGACTGGTATAGAGTAATTACATAATTTGTGTGTTTGTATATATATATATATATATATATATATATATATATATATATATATATATATATATATATATATATATATATATATATATATATATATATATATATATATATATATATAAATGAATGTGTGTATATCAGTCTGTCTGTGCTTGATATATTCAAAAACCATACATCAAATCACCATGAAAATTAGGGAAATTATTAAGCATCTCCCTAGAAAGGTTTCTGAAAAAATTATTTTGAATCAGAGTTGGGACTCTAGGTGCTCCAGAACAAATATCCCAAAAATACCAAAATAACGTTTAGTTAATAATGTTTATTAAAAGTATAACCATCAATAAATTGAAAAATTATATTTTTACCCATGAATTTAACTCATAGAATTTACTTTCATAAAACAAATTAAACTATAAAAAATAACATCCCTATAATAACAGTTGTAATCAGTTGTAATAAAAATAAAAATATAAAGCACAAAGTAGGTGAATATTGAATCGTTTTATTTATATTTTTTCACTTATTAAATATTACAAATTATATTAAAATTTAAAATACTCTAAATGTATAAATTGTGTTTCCTTCCCGATTTCAACAAATTAATTTAAATTACATAAAACAACATTAATGCGGTTGACATTCAATTTTCCACCAGAATATTCTAATAAATGCAGTCAAAAAACTTTTGCAATTATTTATACGTGATGAAGTGGTAAAAAAAATATTATTGATTTCAAATTTTAAAAAATAATTGAAAATACGCTTTATTTAACCGACAATTATGCCCACAAAGAGAAGTGCCATTGGTCGATCTGCAAATCAAACAAAAAGGAGAAGAGAAGAATATGATTCAGAAATAAATGAGGAGAAAAGAACTAGGCAAGAAAGAGATTGAGTTCACACTGATCGTGCTCGATCATTAGAAACGAATGAACAGAGGCAAGCAAGGCAGCAAAGGATGAAAAATACGAAATGAACATTGCTTACTGATTTGAATTGATGTGGTTTCACACACACAATTAAAATCCTCTTTACAATTATAATCTTCATCGAAGTGTAATTATTAGAAAAATGGATAAAAAGTAGGCGTGTTACAGAGAAAAAAAATTCAAAAATCAAACACCAAGGTATCTGCTGTGCAGGTGGAAAAATAAAGTTACAAGACTTACGTTTCCCACTTGTACCGTTATTAATTTTAATATCAGGTGAATAAAGTCAATCAAAAAAATTTGAAAAATATACGCAAGTACAACTTTTGCTTCCAAATGACATCGTTCGAAGCGACGAATATCGTTACTGCAAAACTGTCAATATTTAAAGTACTAGGGCAAATTTATCACCATGCTGGATCACTACTTCCCTTGCCAAAGGTTAATCACAAATATTTTCAGATATATTTTATGGGAAATTCTGACAAACAAATCAACAGACGGTATCAACTGAATATGAGTACTAAACGAGAGATTTTCACTGAATTACAAAATTTGTTTGAACAACAAATTTTGTAATTATTAATTAATTTTGTAAGAATTAATTAAATTACTTAAAATCGCTATTGAACAAATGCTATCTGATGATTACAAATTAATAATAAAGACAGATAAAACACCTATTGATTAGCATCGAAGACATTTCAAGGCACCAAAGGATCGATGAAGTGGCCATTGTCATAGTTGGTGAATAATTTAATTCTTGCGATATTATTCTTCATCGTAAAAATGATGACGTCAAGCAAATATCAGAAAAGCATCGTTCATATAATACATTACGAAATCTCATTCTATTTTGTCAAGGAGAAGAAGGATATCATTTTCATATTAATTTGAGAACTTCTAAAACTAATGTGGGCATTAACAAAATGGTCAGTGTTATAAATTATTATGTATATTGAACGATGATTTGTGAGAAAGCTAATAATCATCTATTGAAATGTACACAATTATTTCATCAACACATTGTTCATTTAGCAGTGCATCTTTAAAATGAACAGCGTGTGTATTTCAAAAAGGAAAATATACCTGAAAGAGCAATGTCACCACCGCCAATAACATTAACTGAATTTTTCACAATACGTAGAAATGATACTTTTGAAAAGACATTACTGTACTTTGAAATACCAACTTATTTTACGGAATACATCAACAAGAAACTTTCAGCGTCGTAAACAAGGTAGAGCAGTACATGGATACCTAAATTTATATTTCCCAAATGTCATTGAGTCGTTTGTACATCGTACATCCAAATAACTCAGAATGTTATTACCTAAGATTATTATTAATCAATGTTCATAGACCAACAGCTTTCAAAGAATTAAAAGTCAGAGATAATATGTGTGCTACATTTCGTGAGGTTTGGCAGAAATTAAATCTCTTAGAAAATGATGCTCATTGGAATATTTCACTCGCTGATGCTTCTAATACAGCTCAACCACATCATATACGTACACTATTTTCCATCATACATGTTTTCCAGCTAATCCAAATGATCTTTGGGGAAAATATAAAGATTATATGAGTGAAGACATTTCACATCAGATGCGTAGAATAAATACTAATCCCAACATTCAACTTACATCAAATAGATCAATGAAGACTTGACAATAGCCAAATGACAAAATTGGAAATGATTGCTCCAAATAGATCTTATAATGACATATTCGATCGTGATATATAACGAGAAACGCACTTCGATGTTAATGAATTACAAACATTTGTTCGAATTAATCTACTGAAATCGGTATTAGAACAACGAACAATATATGACATAAATATAATATCTAACAAGAGTTGAGGTTTATATTTCTTTGATGAACTTAGAGGCACTGGGAAAACTTTTCTTATTTCAATCATCCTGGCAACTATAACATCACTAAGCAATATTGCTCTTGCGATTGCATCTTATGGTATTGCAACAACTCTTTTGAATGCTAATCATTAATCACTGAAATTCGCATTAAATATGCAGATCAGGCAAGGACTAGGCTATCAGTAGAAAATTAATGAACAACATAACTGAGGCAACCATTTTAAATGGAAAACAACGACTAGCCTTTGCAATGACCATTAACAAAGCAAGGAACAATCAGTGCAAGTATATGGATTAAATTTGATAAATCCATGCTTCTCACATGTACAACTGTACGTTGGGTGTTCATCAGTTGGAAAAACATCACATTTATTTGTTCTTGAACCAGGTAGGAAAACAAAAAATGCTGTATACTTAAAGCACTACTAAGATATAGTTCACCATCAATCAACAATTATCATTCATTTCGTGATATTTAATAATTACAAAATTATTGTTCAATTAAAATTCGATTACAATATTACTTAATTTCAAAAATGAAGAAACATGTTTATTTATCTATGTTTTGTACATATGTTATACATTCAAATAAAGAAATATGTAAGGATAATTTTATTTTTAATTTTAATTTTGATGTATTGTATACATTTGATCATTAATATATTATGTTTGAGGTATTAATACTGCCCTTTTGTTCAAATACAGAAACGTGTGGTGAACGGTGTAGCTAGTATATATATATATATATATATATATATATATATATATATATATATATATATATATATATATATATATATATATATATATATATATATATATGAACATATTAATTGCTTTTTAGTTGCCCTAAATATTCATTTCAAAGCATATTCTGCAAAATAATTACGATTATTACGATTTAGTATGTTAAAAGGAAAATAGCGTTATGAACATTTAAGCATAACGAAAACAAATTACTCGTGAGTGAGTATTTCATGCAAATTTAGACAAGTGTCCGATGAGAATAGTAATGTTAATCGTGATAGTTTCTAACTTTAATTAAAACTGTTATTATGATAAATCAATATTGTCAAAAACATTTAACAAAATATAGCTCTAGTTCAGGATTTTAATTATTTAAATTTGAAAAACCAATAAATTCTACAAGAAGAAAATTCTATTGCAAATTTGTTAATTTTTTAAATAAGTTGAAAGCCGAGAAGAAAGTTCATATAAATGTTTATGTATTATTAAATACATATTATATTATGTATTGAATAATACATAAACATTGTAACATATGTATTATTCAATACATATTATTCCAACTACATTACGAAATTTTCAAAAGTTTATTAGTTAGAACTTAAATTTGTAATAAACTAATGAAAATTATTAAAATATTTTTGTGTAGTAAATAAGTAAATATAAAGAAGTCCTTTTAGACAGCATGAATTGCTTTTAAATTTAAGTTATACATTTAAATCTGGCAAATTTTTGCCTCCTATGAAATTCACAATTTATTTAAATCCACTTTCCAAATAGTAAATGAGGCATTGCCACAACTATTTCGACTGTCTGTACTACAAATACTATCTTTACTATACTCACTTAATCACGTCCAATTTGCTACATCATTAAAATTTATAAATTCGTAAATAATTAAGAGAACAAATATGCAATCCCTAATTGCGTCTGCACCAAATGTACTTTTAATCTCACAGCTCGTTATTCGTCCAAGCAGAATAGCGTTGCTTTTCCTTTGTTTCAACTTTAAATCCAACCAACTTTCACTAATAATGCAGGAGGGAAGATTAGTTTAGAGAAGTTGTCGAAATTGAATTTCTCTAATTAACTTTAGCTCGTTAGTTTTAAGTTGCATGTCTTTGTTCCATGTCTGCAAAGATGGTTAGATTTACTTAAAAATGGGAGTCTTTTCTTTCCTTAATGTTCGTAAAGAGATTTCTCCATTTTAGCAGCTCATTATTGAGTTAACAAAAGCAGTGAAATAAGACATGAAGAAAAACGTTTTCTGAAAAATGAAATAAATTGTTTTAAAAATGTTTACACATTGAATACTAAAATGAGAAATATATAATGGTTTAAAACCATTACCTTTAGTATCCTTTATATGGTATCAATAAAAATTGTATTCAAATTTGTTAAAGTATTTTCATAAGTTTTGTTCATAAATTTTCAAATATTATGATTAAATTCATCTTTCTTTCTATTGATATAATATATAAATCTCAGAATATTCTTAAAATATAGTTAGTACCTTACATATTCTGATAAACTTAATTCAATGAATTTCAGCATAAATATAAACATGTTTAAGTAAAATTTCCGTTATTCTAATTAAATATATTTATTTGCAAATATTTACGGAAATTTTTAAATATATTTTCATAAACGCTATAATTGCCGACGTGTATTTTTAACTGTAATGAAACAGCTGCTATAAAAAAAGAAATGATGCTACTATTATTTTTGTGTGTACTATTATATGTATAATATATCTATTATAAGAATAAAAATCACTTCTAATATTCTTATAATAGGTTAAATTAAAAATAAATTTTATTTTAATTTTTTCTTTTAGAAAATGATTAGAAAAGAAAATTAACTGAGTGAGGCATCTTCCAATATTTCGAAATGTTTTTTGTGTGTGTGTGTGTTAAATGTTTAAGTGGATAGATTTAACATTTTCACAAGAATGAAAAATTTATATCAAAAGAAATCATTTATAAATTCTTAATATTTTCTTAGAATTCAATATTACGTTTATGTACAATTTTTTGAAGAAAAAAATACGTTAGATTTACAACAACTTACAATAAAATAAATAGATTTCATTTTAGATATTTTATATGTAAAAAATAATGTAAAAATCTTAATTTATATTCCATATGTTTTTATTTTTATTCATTTTTTTTTTGAAGTTAAGGTCCGGAAAACCTAAAAATATTCTATTTACTATTATTTTTGATATAAAAGCTAATATGTTCTGTCATTGTTGAAATTAATCAATCAAAAGTATTTTTAACATACTTTTCAGTTTTTTTTTATTATTATTAGAAATGTATTTGAACTAAGAACAATGGATTTATTAAAAGAATATAACAAATATAAAATATCCTAAGTTTGCATACAAAGAGTAAGATTTTATCAAAACATATCTAAGCTATTTGGGTAAATTTAAATTATAATGTGCTTTAAAATGAAGTAAATACATATAAAATTTTGTTTTATAAAAACTTTAAAAAACAATTTGCAAAATTGAAAATAAATAATTGTATATTTGGAATGGATAAAAACTCGGGAAAACTTTTTTTGAAATCATAAATTCGTGTATACAATCATCAATTTTACGAAAATAACACCTACATTAAAATAAAATTTTTTTATAATGTTCCCTTCAACATTTGTTAACTAACATCTTTATAATATTTCAAAAAATTTTCTTTTCAGTTTGATAAAACATTTTTTTAAACAACATTTAGAATATTATAAACTACTATTTAGAGAACTTTATAAGTTTTCACTATTTATTCCTTGTAATGAAGAAAAGGTCTACTTTTATATTAGTTTAAAAAATAGAAATCAAAATAACTATTTATGAATAAGTTAAATACTTTTAGCATTTTTTGTCACACAGCCCATATTTTTAAACTTTTTAAGGGATTTGATTCCAAATTATTTAAATTTTTAAATACAAGTATTTTAGATATTATAGAAACTATGAAGTATATATAGCTGTTATAATACTTAATCACATATATTCATAAAAAAATTCTGAGTAGATGGCACGTGAAAACTTAAAAATTTTTAAATGACTAATAAGTAAATATGTTAGCCTAGCACAAGAATTTAGTGCATTTTTGTCAGCTACACCCAACCCAATAACTATAGATTCTGTTTCACATCTGTTAAGAGGAATTTCTAAAAAAGTAAAAAGTAATAGATAATGTTATATTAAATCTGCTGTTAATTAATGATTAATTACTTAAAAAATCCAAATCTGTTTCTATAAATTTTAAAAGTTTAATAGGGAGTAATTTTTGAAAAACTATAATTTTAAAACCTCACGTTATTTCTTATATAATATGCTAAATGTCCTTTTGTAAAATTGAGTTTTTTAAGTAATGAATTAAAAATAGAAAACTCTATTTTCAACTTTTAAATATTAACAAAAATTATATTAAAGTTTATATTGTTTCACTTACATTAATTACGTATGTATAGTTAAAAATTCTCTTTAAATTAATGCAATGTGTCATGCATTGTAAATAATACAAATTTTAAAGTGATTAATGTGAGTTAAATGTGATTTTGAAATTCTAATTATAAATTATTTTATTTAATAATCAATTTGAAAAATAAGCCAATATCAGTTGTATCTCTTAACCAAAATAAAACGCCTTTAAACTTAAGGCAATCATCAATAAATAGAATACTTTTCTTTTTAAATGCATTTATATTGTTAAGAAGATAATATTTATATTTAATATTAGAAAAACACACATCTATTTGGTTTTAAAGATTGAACCATAACATCATTTTTTAACTAAAATCATATGTTATTGTACAAATATAAAAAAGAAATGGACACTCAAAATGGTTTATATTTTCTTAGCGACCAATATCATTTCTGTTCCCAACTCTTAAGAAAATATTTTGTGAAGGAAATAAACCTTCGAATTTAAACTATAAAGCGGAAAATGTGTTTCAAAATATGAATTGCAAATGAATATTCATCGGAATGGTTGTAATGATTCAAATAACTTTCAATTACAAAGAAAAAATAAATAATTATTTTTAAGGGGGACAGTGCCTATTCTTTTTTTTAAATTGGTTAATTTTTTTCTGTTAAAACAATTTTTTATTTACTTAACTGTTTTTCAGATAAATAACAAATTGTATAACAGATATTTTTCTCTGGTGCCTCATAAGTCATACCAATATTATTCTTAAAATTTACATTCCTTTTTCGTATCATACTTTTATTTTAACCTAAGAATTCGTATATTATAAAGAAGAGTGTGTGTTTTAATATTTAAATATAATAGTTCTTTTATTATGAAATTTTAAATGAAAATCTTAACAACAATTGTATAGAAGAAATAACGTTACAATTTACATATTTCACAATTCAATCAATAAGAAATGTATTTTTTATATTTTGGATAGTTTATTTTCATTATTTTTATATTTTAAATTAATTTTGACCTATACAGTTTATTCAACAGATTTATACAGTGAGATTAACTAAATAACTAATTTAATTAAAGAAAATAAATTTTCAGGTTTAGGTCTTACATTTTTTTGTGGTGTATTCTCGTATATCAAATACAATTATAACTAAAGTATGTTTAGTTAATATTTAATATGCATCATTGTAATATGCATTAACGTTCTGTCAATATCATTATAATCATAAAAGTAAATACACAATTTTCTGTTGGTCGCATAAATATACTTTCCGTCTCCTGAAACTATCACGATAAAAAAATTAATAAATACATTTTATTTAAAATTCAGTTATTTATATTAAAGGTATATATTAAAATATTATATGACATCATAAAATCAATTTATATTTTTTGTATGAATTCTCAAGTTTTATAAATATTCAAATATAATCAATTTTGCAAACTATAAATATTTGTCTAAGTACCATTTATAAATGCCACATGTATTAACTAACACGTATTTTTTTTAAATCTGATAATATAAAATGTATTTACTATATTTGGCAAAACGTTGTAGTACTATCCTACTTAAGGAAAATATAGTAGCACTTACCTATTAGAAATAGCAGTAAAGCATTGAAAATTATCACCATTTTAATTAATTTCCTCTTGGAATTCAGCTAATTAACTGTAACCATGTTTTAACAAGTTAGCAGAAAGATTACTTAATTATCTTAATGGCTCCTTAATGTTTATAATGTCATAAGCAAGTCACCATAACGAAGTTATTTTTGACAAACAGCAAAAATTAAGAGAAAATGCACATTCCCAACAACGTTAAGTGTTAAATATGGTTAAGCTTAGCTTCGCCTGAAAGAAAATATTTTCTTTTACTTATAAATCCATTTAAGCGAATGATCTCTATAAGGTTTCCTACAATTTTTTATCAATCAAGTTTCAAAATCTTTCTTTATCATATATTAATGGAATGATGTTTCTGCTTATTCTGCGTTTTTACTATTGATATTATTTTTTAAATATAAAGGTTTTTTTATAACAACCACAGCAACGTTCAATAGTAAAAAAGAAGTATTTCAACGCTTCGAATATGAGAAAATTTTCTCCACTTCAAAAGTCCCGCTCAAAACTTCATACTTATAGAGGGCTTGGAAGTGATGTGCTACACTGGAAAGCGCACTATACAGTTCTGACACTATTCGCACCCACGCTTTTACGAACTGACTCGTAGTTTTCTCACGCCAAATTCTCCGCCAAGTAAAACTTTTGGCGCTCGTAAGTATATGCCAACACTCAGAAATATTATAATCGATTTTTTCTTCACTTGAGTATTTTCAATCATAATAATGTAAAATGATTAGCTTTCTCGAGTAAGATTAATGATGAATTTGAAAACTTCAGTGCATTTCAGTGATTGCTTATAAAGGCATTTTGTCTTCACGTTATTTCTGGATACAGACGGATTAAATTACATTATTGCTTTATTTATTTTAACAAAATTTTCATATTTGATCAGTGTATAAGTTCTCATGATGCAGTATATTAAAATGAGCATGGAAAAATATTTATTAGTGATTGACATTTAAATATGTTCAATTTTCATTAAGTCTCTGTCATTTTATGACAAGGAATTCAATTTGATTCTCCATATTTTGGTCTCGTAATTGTGACTAAAATATTTGACTTTGATTAAATATTAATTTTCTTATTTCAAGCTAATATTATTCACGAACTTTAATGAAAATCATTAACATTTCTTTTGATATAATATTTTTATAACGATTGTTTCTGTTAATCATCTATACTTACATGAATGTTATTTAGTACAAATTAATTAACGAACGTTTTATATTTATCTATTTTAATGAAAACTAATAAAAATTATTTTCAGATAGTATACCTATTACAGTTAAATATCCGTACTTAAAAAAATTATTTACAATAAAATATCTGAATGTACCACGCGACATTTAATTAATAAGATTTCGTTAACTAATAAAATTTCGTTAAGATAATTTCATTAATAAAATATTATTACCTAATCCATTTATTGACAAAATCTGTCTCATCTGTAATAACATAGGATAATTCAATAAAAATTATAAACTGCTTTTCTTATTGAACTTTTTGTAATAATTGTATTTATTATTATTGCAATTATTATTATTGGACTTTTTGTAATTACTTTTACAATTACTTAATGAAACGATGTATATTTAAAAAACTATAAATAAGAAAGATTATTCACTTTCAGTTTATATTTTTATTGGACTTTAATAATATTTAACTGTTGAGGTTTACAAATAACATATAACTTTGATAATTATACGCAATTTTAATTGATTTTCCCAAGTCATTAAATAGTTAATTAAATGATTTGACCATTTTACTGAATTTATTTCCATTATATATATTTAAATCCCAATATTTAAAAAATAATTTAATTTAGTTTTAGTCATATACAGATACATAATTAAATTTAAATTTGTAAAAACAAACTCATATAGTTTTGTTAAGTTTTAGATCATATAAATTTAGTTTAACTTTGCTATAAATGTGTTCATTCATAGGAAAGCAAAATTGTGTAATGCAAATATAATATCCAAGCAAAAATGGGAATGATAATAAGTTAACAAATATAATCAACCAAAATTTTTGAAAAAGTTAAAAAAACAATAAGATTACTGAATAAAGATATTAAATTTTTTATATCTTGTATAAGTAAATTAAAAAAGAATAAACAAGTTACTTCAAATTGCAAAAAAAAAATATTTTTAATTTCTCGCTTACAAAGTATCTAAATTCGACCTAAAAAAAGAAGAGAAACGTTGTCAAAGGAGAAGTGTTTTGAATTTGGGAATGGTGAAAAAAGGATGCTGCAGAGCGGAAAATAATCAAACAGCAGACGCGATAAGGCTCAAGGTAAAGCTGCAATTGCCAGAAAGGGATAGGAAGTAAAATATTGCCACCGAAGCAAGGCGACACTTCCCAATACCGCGGTTTTTATAGATAAGGCTCTTTTACGGGGGAAAAACTTCCCCGGAACGCCGCCCCACCGGAGATAGTAAAGGCGCTCTATCTCTTTCCGAACATTTCCGACATTCGTTCGAAGCGCCCTCGCAAATCTCTCGCGTTTGGGAGATAAGAGAAGACCTAATGGATGCCACCCTTGCTAGGGCGCATCCGGAGTCCGTTGGAAGGGAAGAAACAGTTCAGCCCTAAATTTAGACTGAGCCGAACGTTTTGAAAGAGGTGGCTTAGAATTTTTGTGCATAAGGACATTGGAAAGCATTTAACTGGAGTGTTATAGATCTCATCAGGGACTCTGAAGAGGAAATTTCGTTCTTTCCTTCTTAAAACGTTTATGATTCACGCAGACAAGGAAGCATTATTTGCTAAAAAATACATTCACACTGGACAGTAATACTATGCATATTTCGTACCTAATATGAAATTTCAGTTTTATACTATTATAAATTTGAAAAAATTTGTATTTGAAAGAAAGAAAAAATGATTTTTTTTCTTAATTTCATATAGTGTTTTTTTATTTTTATTTATTTTATTTTTTTATTTTATTTTATTTTTTTTTATTTTATATAATTTTTGTAAACTCTCTTTATTAACTTGAACTCAAAATGTACACATTTGCGGATGCACCATTAAGTACTTAATTCTTACTGATATTAAAATAATTTTCTATAATTTTTATATTATATATAATATAGAGTTAAAATATATTAACGATTTGTTTACTAAATTAGATATCTTACATGATATTAGTTTCCATTTGAATTTTTCTGTCAATAAAGAAGATTAAATGAATTTATCAATATATATATATATATATATATATATATATATATATATATATATATATATATATATATATATATATATATATATATATATATATATTTACAAGTTTTGCAATAATATAAATGAAACCTAAAATACTCTATCAGTCATGCATGAACGAAACCTATTTTCAATCTAATGCGACAGTTTCTCACATAACATATTGTAGAATATATATACATTTTTTTTGAGTAAGAAGTCAATAGCTTCAATTAGAAACTAGGATAACCCAAATAGGCATATAAAAAGTTATTAAAATATTACGATATAAAAAGTAAAATATCTTACGTGTTTTTTTTTTTTTTTTTTTTTACAAAATTCAATTTTCAAAATAATAATTATCTCGAAAAAAATATGATTGATTGCATAACTTGTTTCAAGATCACATTTTATTAATTTAAATAAAATAAATTCAGAAATTAATTAGAACTTTATTATTTATATATAATATTTTAATTGTTTCTTTAACAAAAGAATAGTACTTAAAGAGCCCTTTTTATTGATAAAAACATCAAGAGTGTCAGTTGACTAAGAAATTTATTTCAAATTTTTGAAGTATATAAGTATATTGACATAACGAGACTGATTATGAGTTGAGAAATTCAACTACTCTTAGTTTATGTATAATCAGATAAATAAAAAATATTTTCAACAAAACATGTTAAAATCGAGTAAGCTTTAAATAATTAACTCGCTTATATTAAGGTTTACTATAGAAGATAATGACTATGTAATGTATTGATAATTTTGCAGAATTTTGTCTTGGCGAACACTGAGTAGAAAGGCGTGGCAAATTTTTTCATATCAACAAACATGACTCTGGAGTTTCTTTTATATTGCAGCTTCATTTTGTTTTCAAAGGTAGCATTCCGAATAGATATTTTAACTAATATGAAGTTAATAATTATGATTAATATTATAATAATTATATAGTAATTTTCCGAAAACATCTAAAAGCTTACATCATTTAATAACTAAATCAATTATAAACATCAGAGTTAAATTATTCATAAAATAAGAATTAAAAATATTTTATTTTAATCATTGAAAATCTCAATAATTTTAAAGTTTAGTGTTTATCCATATATAAAAAACGTATGAGTAAAAATGTTTAATCTAAAATCTGTGTAAATTTGTTGACTAAAATAAGTTACTTCGATTTCAATCATTTAAACATTTTGTTTTAGAATAGACTTACAGCTAGCAAATTTGTTAGTATTTAGCAGTTTATAAGCATTATTTATAATTCAAAATCCCATTAGAAAAAAATAGAATGTGAAAAACTATATTTAACAAAATAATTATTCATTTTTGTTGGTATTTTATTTATTTACTTTTAATAATTAATCTAAAACCATCTTTGTATTTTAATACATGATAAAGAGTATTTTAATTTTGAATAAAAAAAGAACACAATCTTATTTGTTTCAATTTTTAATTTTGTTTCCAAGCCTACTTTACTAAAAAAATGATTACATCTCTAAATTTTATTCCAAATTCAGCTATTGTCATTTTTGACATATCTTCAGAGAAAGTTTAATGCAGAAAACTTATGACTTCAAATCAGGAATTGAAATATTTGAAGCTATAACGAAAGTAATTTATCAACATCATTTGTCATAATGTTTTTAGTTGCATACATGCTTCATGCGAGCAAACATTTCCAGATTTTATTTTTATTTCTTTCAATGATAAAAGTTTGAAATATAATGGAAGACAGTTTTCAAGAAAATAATTTCTATAATATGAGAAAGTTTACACGAAATTAATTACACGAATAGATTATTTCCACAAGATATTAACTATTTCTTCTGTGGAAATAAAACTATAACATAGAATCCTTACTTTAAAAATTAAAAGAATAATAATTTTAATAATTTATTGACTTATAACTTAAATGTGACTGTAAATATAGAAATAATAAAAATAAAATAAAATAAGAAAGAAAATTTTTAATGTTGGCATTAGCAAGGTATTAGTCAAAGATTCAACAGAGATTACTTAGGAATATTGCAAATATTAGTTTAAAATTCTATTAACTAATGAAATTTTAAAAAAATTTAAATCGTTCTTATATATATATATATATATATATATATATATATATATATATATATATATATATATATATATATATATATATATATATATATATATATATACCAATTTAAACTAATTATAAAAGGGAGGTTTTGTATTTCTTTTTCAATTTTGATTTTTCTTCTCTTCTGTTGTTAGTATTCTTCTTTTGTTGTCAATGTCAATTGCTTGAATCAATGAAAAACAGCTTCTCCGACGGATGCTTTGGTCCTTACATAAGAAATAATTTTATTAATAAAATGAACTTCATAAATACTCCTAGATTGTGAACTTTACCTTGTTTGCTTCCATTCGAAGAATTGGAAGCAGGTAGCAAATTCTTTGACAATTTGAATTTACAATGCCGTCTCAAAACCATGTCGTAATTAATTATGTGTGATTTAGATGAAAGGTTATCTGACGTCATGGATATATTAAACTAATGAGAAGTGTAATGAAGTGAAGTATTTATGATCTCAACTAGAACACAAAAAACTACCAAATTATGGTCAATAAAGAATTTAATTAAGTAAAGGAAATATATAACACATAACTCCTAAAATTAAATTATTTCAGTTTTACGAAATGCATCCGAATATAAATCGGATTTAAAAGAGTTATTCACGTTTAGTTATTAGTTATTCATGTTAATGCATGTAATTAAGGATATGCAAAAAGAAATAATGGAAAAAATTGTATTTTAATATTAATATAATAATATTCGAAAAGTTTTTATTTTTATTAAATTTTATTATTTTATTTAAATGCAGGATTGTGAATTTTGACAAATAATCCAATCAGTAATAATTTCAGCAGTTTAATCGATTCACAAACCAAAGAAGCAGATTTGCCTTTAATACTTCGATTTTTAATTTAAACTACTGAATTATTGTTAGTGTCAATAAATCACAGTGTAATAAATGCATAGCAAAATTTTAAAATTAATTTAAATGAAAATGAAAAATAATAATCGAATTTTTTTCTTTTCTTATGATTTCTAATAGATGGGAAAATATTTTTGTTCAAATACTTAATATTTAAATTCATAATTAATAAATTAATTGACAAAATTTGTGATTTTACTTAATAGAACTTAAACTACATCAAAGTAAAACAAAGGATAAATGTTTCTTTCAAAATGTATGTAAAATAGCTTTGAAGATTCTTATTATAAAATTTTAAACATTTAATTGCTTAAAAGAAACTTAAAGTAAGTAATAATATTAAAACATATAAATATACAAAAACGTTCGAATACATAGTTAAAAAAGTTAAAGTTGATACTACTTTTAATTTTAATGCTAATTTAACACTTTTAATTGTAATGCTTGTTGTTGTTGTTGTTGTGTGTGTGTGCGCCAGCTAGGCTGGCAACATGTGGTGAGCTGTCCCAGCGCATGTGGTGTACACATTTTTCATAAGTTTAAGAAATCTAACTAAAAAAGCAACGAATGTAATCAGAAACGTTTTTCAAGAAGATATCGATTCGAATTAATAAAAACTATTTTACAGAACAGTTTACTTGGATAAAATTCCAATTTATGAATTCATATCAAGAATACTCAAATTTAATTTGAAGGTATGCAGGTTTTAAGTAAGAATCTAGGAAATGGTTCAGGTGTTTACTGAAGCATAATCTTCCAAAAATTTTTCTTTCAATCAAAACTTTTTTTGATTGAAAGAAATATTTAATAGATAGCCAATAATTTTTTTCGTTACCTAAGAACTTTTCAACTAGAGCATTATATTTATTAAAATACACTCTTTTGCAAAAAATATATTAAAGTACTAAGAAGAATTATTCTAATTGTTGTAGCAAAAATTGGTAGGCGAAGAAATCTTAATCGAACCAGCAAATAATAAAATTTTAAAGGACAATAAACATGAATTGTGATCATGATGCACCTTTCTGTTGAACAACTCGCAAAGTTTGTGTGAAACTGGTAATAGAAGTGGAAAATTTATCTTTTTCGTTTTTTCGTCGCTGTGATTCTCCAGACAAATAATGAATAATTCCATCAGAATATTTCCGAAGACATTTTAGGTAATTGAATAACTTTGAACGAAGTCTCAATAATGTTTGAATGTATGAATGTACGTGGTCAAACTGAGCAATGGGTCGTAAACTGCAATTGACATTTCTGTGCAAAATTGTTGGCAGCATTGTTTGACAACAGGAGCTTGTAGATGAAAAGAAGAATCTGGATTATAAATATGCAGAAATGAGAGACAAAAACAGATGATTGTCAACAAGCCTTAATTGCCACAACGATATCATTGTTTACTCCAGGGATATTTAATGTAATATAGCTCCTTCCATACATCACATAGTATCTTATATCATTTTAATGGACTTGTCCATGGATATATGCTCAGAGTGATTTCTAAGTCATCTGCTTTTAAACCCACAATATTGGCCGAACCCTGTGGAGAGGTGTGATAGCCAATAAACATGGTTGCCATCAGACTGACTTTACATAGTTTTAAGAGACAAATTGCGATTTACTCTTGAAGCGGATGACCATCGTGTTCGTGTCTTGAGAGGTTATGGCCAATGATCTCATACAGTCTTTGTTTTATAAAAAAAAAAAAGTTATAATCCTTGATATAACTGAACAATGTGCTATTTTATACAACACAGCAAGTCATCTCTAATCAGTCTTTCTATGCATCATTAACAACTTAAAAAGTATTTTGATGCAATCCTCTTCTTACAGATCAAAATATTTTCCATCAGCATTATGGAAGGTACTAGAGAGAGAGATAATAGATAGTAAATTAGATATTAATAATAGATAGTTTAAAGCAACACATTTCCACCAAACAAAATATGCCCACGACAATGAAATGTCTGAAAATGAGCAAAATGGATTGTATACAATAATTCTCAGCATTGACATAAGAAATCATTCAATTCAATTCACTGGTTGACTCTCGCAAACAAAATGCCCAGCAAATATTCACCAAATTCTATTCCAATTTCTAGAATACTGGGAATTTTTGGTTTCGCATTATAGTGGAATAATAAAGAAACAACATATAAAAGGCTATCTACAAGGTTCTATGGATGGCCCAATACTTTTGAATATCTAATATAATAAATTAAATTCTATCAATTGGTCATACTACAACTAAATAATTTGCTTTACCAATCACACTCTATTCTTAATAAACGGAAAAACAAAAGAGCAACTACAAATCAAGAGTAACGAAAATCTAGCACTATTCTCTTTTCTTTGCAACAATTTGCAACTAGAAATATCACCGTCCAAATTAAACGCCGTATTACTAAGCTAGGGAAAGAGCACCCTTAAATCCATCCCCAAAACAATACTAAACGTTTCAATTATACCACAAACAAGCTACCTGGGTATTCAAATAGACAATAAATTTTCATTTTTACAACATATTTTTTCTATCTATATATAAATACAAAATTAATTCCCATCTCACAAAGACTATAAACAATTAATAAGGTAGATTAAAAATATATTTACTAAAAATAATTAACCAATCAACAATGTAACGATTTATCTTATTTGGTGCATTCTTCTAGGCATTGCCAATAACAACAAGGAATGTAAAATAACTTCAAAGTTTCCAAAGATTTCACGTTGCAAATAACCCGATAATTTAAAACACTGCTTTAACAGTACATTCAGAAATTCTTCCAATAAAAATTTCATTACAGAAAGAAGTACTAAAAGTAATTTCATTCCAGCTTAAAGAACCTTTCCGAATTGACCATATGAGTTTTGCCACAGATGCTTTTGAATCTTCCAGTCACAAGAATATCATCCATCTAGCAGCTAGAATAAGAGGAATTCACATTCTCTTATTACAAAAAATAACTAATCTATAAGTAATTATTAAACAAATAAATATCCAAATAATTATTTTACAGACGGATCAAAGGTAATCAACTCAACAGGAGTGACATTCGTGCTTATAATTATCAAATGAAATTAAAACCACTGACAGATTCCTTCTCCACCCATGTAATACAATGTTCCAAGCAAAGGTATTTGTAATCCTACAAGTATTACAACATATTTCAACAAAATTTCAAATAGCAACAATCTTATTAGCATGTAATCTCAGCTTCTTAATAGAATGCTAGGAGATACATGCTATTAATAATTCAACTCCCAGATCTCCTCTAATTCAAATTATCCAAAATTTAATAGCCTCATTGTCCACCTTCAAAATTAATCTAATCTGGACAAAATCACATTAAGCTACATCAACTGCATCATATCTACCCTTTTCTCAATATTTAAAAAGCAAAGAAATCAGCAACAATTTTTTGCAATGTGGAATGGAGGAATCCTTTTCCACTACACAGCAATCTGAAAATAACAGAACAACATCACCTAAAACATAATGTTCTACATTCATTAAGCAATTACCTAACTTATTTCATCCAAGACATTACAACACGAAATATGTTAATAGAAATTCGAAAACTTCTTAATGCCAAAGGACTTGAACTTTACAAAAAACCCTATAACAGAACAGTCAACAGAATCAGACACTGATTCTAACTACTACTAATTTTAAATAAATAAAATCAAGAACAAGAAAAGTCAACATACCAAATAAATTATGAAAAACTTTTTCATATGTAAATAGCGGAAATCTCCAATTACTAATTTTTAACATTTCTTTCTATTCCAAATTTTACTCCAGAAAATCTTCATACCAAATATTCAAATGTTATTTAAATATATCACTATCTATTTTAATAACCTTTTTAAATTTTTCCTTAAATGCTATGTTTATATCTAAAATATGTAACGAACTGTGATGTAAAGGCCTGCTGCTTCAGAACCTCACACGCTCTGATACGCCATCAATGTAGAAAAAAAAATTTTTTTTCTAGATCAATAAACAAAATCTGAGTAATTGTCTCCGTGTTGCCTTTGTGGATTCTCATGGTTTGTAATAAATGTGTGGTCATAATCCATTAACCGAATGGTACAATTCAGGGACCTTCCACTCCAATTATTATCTGTAGTAGGTTGTATTACCCTTCATGGCCCGTCACTCGAGGGAGTTTCCAACAAGGTAATGCCAGGCCCATATTCGTCATACATCTCTAGGTTGCCTTCATGTAATTAACATTCTTCCGCAGACTTCTTCATCAGGAAGGTCCTCAGACCTTTTACCAATAGAACGTATTTGAGACATGGTGGGGCACCATATTCAGGCATCACAAAATATTGCAATTATGCAGCAAAAGTTGGTGAATGCCCGACAGAATAATCCCAAAATGACATTAGGACTTCCAATATTTTTAATTGAGGCTCCAAGAGTGATTCCACGAACTATTTATTTAAATATTCAAGCTGCAATTGTGAGTCATGAATGGAATCTATCATAGTGATTTTTTAATTATTTTTGAATAAGTTGTACACATATTTTTAATTTCATTCAAAGCAAACATTCTTAGTGCTTGGAATGTTTTGCAAAATAGTGTATGATTATTAATTTTGATTGAGAGATTTTTCACTCAGACAAAAATTAAGAGACTTTAAAAATAAATAAATAATGATCAAAATCTCTGCAACTTCCTGTTATTATAATTTTATTTTAATTAATGTTATAAATAGTCATCTAAATTGCTTGGAATTTATTTGAAATTATCCATATTTCTGGTGTAGAAATATTAGCGCGCGCGCACAGCTTATAGTATTATTATCTAACTACTGAAGTTAAAAATAATTGTAATGGCTTACTTAGAAATTATTTTCTAAGTTTGCATCAATGCTAGAAACATCAATTTTCTAACTTCCTTTGGATTCAAAAAAAAAAAAAACTACTGATATCCATCTTTTTTTTTAAATTCATACTGAAGTTCTTAATTTCTTTATATGCTAGAATGACATATTAGGAATGTTTTCTCTTTGCATTTTAATTGTTACGAAACATATTCATCTCTTTTTCCTTCAATTTATCCCAGATATTAATCAGTAAAGAATGTGTGTGTGTGTGTGTGTGTGTGTGTGTGTGTGTGTGTGTGTGTGTGTGTGTGTGTGTGTGTGTGTGTGTGTGTGTGTGTGTGTGTGTGTGTGTGTGTGTGTGTGTGTGTGTGTGTGTGTGTGTGTGTGTGTGTGTTTCATATAAGTAAAGTTTATTTGTAGTATTAAAACTGATTTTCTAGTGTTACAATCTTTGGTACTATTAATGGAAAATCATGTGTAATAAATCATTAAGTCAAATGTGGTGCTCAACATTTTTTTAAGTATTGCAAGATCTTTATTTATAGGTGTACTCCATTACGAAATTAAGGAATCCCATTTCTCTTAATGTATTAAGAAAAAAGTTATCTCACGGATAATGAATATTTTTTCAAAGTTATTTCTTCGGCCTTAAATAATAAGATTCGCAAATTTATTTTAGACGCGAATTACATGATACGTGCTAAATATTCTACATACGACATAAATAACAGTTTTTTAATATCTTTTTAATGAAGCGTTAACAATACGTTAATATTCTTGCAATGTGCGTACACATTTAACAAAATAATGATATATATCTCTTTTGTTCCTAATAATTACTTTCCTGCTGTAATGAGTTCTACCTAAATTGTACTGACATTAAAACAATAGCTCCAACCAAATATCAGCAAAATGAATTTTATATTCGATAATTCTTTCAGTTGCAGCTGCTAGGAAAACTTTTATCGCTATGCATTATCGTCTTATCGGCAAAACTGCGCCACACTGAATATCAGTTACGAGTATAAATTTCTTTGGTCCTCTTCCTTTATCTCTTGAGCGAATAAATGAGGTATGCTATTTTAATCGGAACGGTTAATTAAAAAACGGTTTTAATTAATTTGGTTGAGCCGAGTCAGGGTATTCTCTTTCAAACTGCGATGCAATATAGAATCTGGCAAGCAATCGAACGTCGAGTATTCTGAAGATAATTATCTTGGAAACGGAGTAAAAAGAAATCCGAAAATAGATCTGCAGCGTATATCTACTTTATTTAAATAGAGAGTTGCTTTCTTGTTTTTATTTTACATTAAACCAGTTCTTCGTAGAAAATTAATTAAAATGGATTATCTTCATTAAATTTTGTTGCTAACGAAATTCTAACATAGATTTCACAAAACATGTTGTTTTCGGTTGTAAATTAAACAATTAAAATCTTTACAGAAAATTAATATTTTCTTTTAAACTTTTAAATCCGAGTTATAATTTTTTCAAAAATTATATAATTCAATAAGAGAAATAATACTTAATTGAATAGTAATGATAAGCAAACATATAAAAATAATGTTCTATAAGCAATATTCAGAACAAAAATATCTGAATGAAAAATATAATTTATGTTAAACAAAGCTTTCGAATATTTATGAAAATTAACTATTCCTTTCCGTAAGTTAAAAGAAACAAATCCAAACTGAAGAAATCATAAATATAAAAGAATTTGAAGAATAGTTGAAATATGTTCTATTGTTTTAAAATGAAAATTATCGACCCAATAAAATGTGTCTTAATTAAGAGAAAATATTTATTGAAGCTCTAACGCTAATTAAAAACATTTTATGGGAGTAATATATTGAGAAAATTTTGATATACCCAAATACTTAACTATTTAAAGAATATTGATAGATAAAATTCACATACTAGCAGTAACACAAATTTTCTGTCGTTTAACGTAATTAAGTATTGCGCTTAAGTATCACAAATTGTATTCCATTCCAAAGATTATAAAGCAAAGTAATTTGAATTTGTAATACACTTTACTCGACAGTAAGTAAAAAGTAAAGAAAAAAATTACTTTTTCATGGCTCGTTTACCACAAAAATTTCAAAATATAGAAAGGACAATATGCACATAAAATAATTTTTTTAATATATGTGTTAGTCAGCAACTATTTATTTTGGTCAATATAAGTAGATGATTGTATAATCGTATATATATATATATATATATATATATATATATATATATATATATATATATATATATATATATATATATATATATATATATATATATATATATATATATATATATATATATAATAACACTCTTAAGGCATACAAAATAAGTAAAAATATCATGGTAAAAATCAAAAATGTTCAAGTCAAAACTCAAATTTGAATTGAAAACGAAATTAACAAAAATATGTAATTAATTAGCAATTTCTTCATCTTTCATCTCATAAGTGAGCTTCTTCAACAAATATTGAGGACCATGTTGGCGCAAAAGTAGGGCTTTTTTACATTTACAAAGAATAATCGTAAAATTATGCGATCACACACGAGAACAACCAAATAAATTTGAAGGTAATAAATAATTAATATTTAAATACAAGTAGATAAAAATAAAATAATAATTTCCACACAAATATAAAAACTAATAAATTTAAATATGAGTATTTTGGAAGGCAAATATGAAACGCATTCTATAAAATTAGTTCCAAATTAAATAAAACTGCAATATAAATACTGTAAGTTACAGACGAACCACAAGAATTATGTAGCATTTTTAATTTTTTTAAGACATTTAAGGCTTGGGTAACCAATCTGAGAAGTTTAATAACTAAGCCTTAATTTACACTTATACGCAGTGCTTTACCTGATAAATCGTGATTTATACAGTTCATTGTATATAGAATAATATTCTTGAAGTTCAATTTGTTTTCTAATGTTTTACTCATTATTACGAATTTCATAAATTTTAAGTAATTCACAGGAACTTTTTATAATTTTTTTACAAAAGTATTTGAATTCTAGTAATTTACTAATCAAACTTAAAATTAAATTATTTATTTATATTTTTGTATAAAAATTTAGATTTTTATATTACGAAAGGAATTATTTTCATAAAATACGTCTAAATATAAAACCGAAAAATATACGTTATTGCATTTAATATACATTTGTGACAAGCAAACATAATGTAACTGAAATTATAGACATAGATAAAAATGAAAAACAGATATAATTGCATTTTTCACAACTGGAAAACAGACATTATTGCATTTTATATGCATTTATGGATTTAAAAAAACTAAATTTATATGAATTAGTATTGAATGATCATGGCAGGTACGAATTTATATAATTTTTTAAAAATTATTTTCTTGAATATTAATTATGCGCATTGTACTAAACTTTGCGAATTCATCCTATTACTAATTATGAAAATAAAATTGATAAAAAGCAGGAAATCTAATAAAAAGCACAATTTTAACTTCAATGACTTAGACTTACTTAGACTGTCATTAAATATCTTAATTAGGAATTTTAGTGAACATTATTTCGTATAATGTAGATGTATTTTATATCTTATTAACATAATTGCCTAATCGCAAGATAACAAGAGTTTTTTAAACCTAGTCTAATTATGTAATCAATATTTTTATAAAGTGATCGTCATATTTTAGGATTTAATAAATAATTCATGAGTTGAAACATGTAAAGTTTCAAAAATGAAACAAACATTCACTTCTTCGTATCTTATCTAAATATAAATTCTAGAATCTCGAATACTTTGAAAATTATCGAGAATTTTAAATAACATAAATGAATATACTTTATCTGCATGTTAGCGTTTTTCTTTGTATTCTAATGCGTTAAAGTATTTCTCTTTAATGTAATTTATATCAATGGCATTGACTCAATTATGTATGCTCCGAAAGTTAAGAAATTAGGATTATTCATTTAACGAAAATCTATTTTTATTTTAAATATTTTAGTAAGTAAGCAAATTATTTTTTGACTAAAAACTATAGCACAAATTTTCTACAAATACTTTGAATACATAATTACTGAATAATTATAGCATGTTATTAAACATAAAGAATTGATGGTAATGAAAAAAGTTAAGTCTGATTATTTTTAACTTCTTTTCCTTCTGTACGTGTCTCTCCTTTTCATAATGTTTTTATTATTTAAATTTTAAGTTTAATGAAATAATAGTTAATTTTGAAATTATTTCTAACAATAAAAATATAATAGCTTTCGTTTTGTTAAAATAAAATTTGAAATTGTAATCTAAATAATTAATAATTTATTAATTTACTGATATAAAAAATTTTAATTTTTATTCACTGAAATTAATTTAAATTTTAGTTAATGAAATTTAAATTTACTAATTGATATTTATATTATTCTACATAATTTTATTCAAAAAGTAAATTTAGCTTTACTACTAATGGTGATTGGAACAATACATAAATTGCTCATTGAGTGACACTAATATATATTCCTTAAATTTGTTTCAATTGTGTAATATTTATGGCAGGTAATAAACTTCAAACGTATTTATTATATTCTTTGGTATTTTTTCAATTCATACTGAATTTGATCATTTTTAGCTAGGAACATTCAATAAATCCTCTATCAAACAGAATATTAAATGATTGATATATAATTTATTTTAGTCAAATCATTATACTCGAAGGTATGGTGCTAAAAGATAAGCTATGGTAATATAAAGGTCAATAATCTTTATATTAATTATTTATAAAGTGATTTTAAATAATGTTCAGTTACAACAATTCGCCCATCGTAATTGAATAGAAGTTTACTTTCTTTACTTTTAGGCTTAGGTCGATCATAGAAACATAATGATTTTTCCAATACAGCCAAATAAAAAGAAAAATACCGTTTTTCCTCTCCTTTCCCTTTCCCATATGTGTCTGGATTACTTTTGATTTTTTTAAGATAACTTTTATTCGAGTAATTAGGGGGACTATGTATAAATATTAAATTATTGAAAACGAATTAAAATCAACGAGATGTTTAGAAAATTTTTCATCTTGTTTAAAAAACAATGAATTTTGTGTTGCCTTTAATAATATTTGGTTGTTGCATTAAAATTAGATTTTTATAGATTTTACTGTTCTTGTGCTTTTGTAAGTATTCACTTTCAAGTAACGATCATTTATAATGATAAAATATAATATTTAAAGTATATTGTGAAATAAAATATAAAAACTCTTGTAATCAATCTTTAAAACAATAATATTAAAATTATTTAACTTAAATTTTGCAAAATGTTTAGCAACTTTAACATTTTTTATACAAAAGAAAATTTAATCAGGCTTGAAAAAATATAATTGTTATTGACTTTCAAAATTAGATGCAAAAATATTAGAGAATATGAATATAATCCATATTAAAATAATACTTAAATTTTCAGAATTAAAATTTGATTCTAATATGCAAATTGTGTTACTTAAAAATGAAAAAATTGATTAATTAAAAACGCATTGCTATTAATTCAGATAAATATCGCCATTTTTATTTTATTGTATTATTGAAATCAACCCAGTAAAGTAATAAAAAAATTCATGTATACTTAAGCAAAAATTTTTTATTACATTGCTTCTTGAGAAACCTGCTTAAATAGTTAATTTCTATACGATTAAATTTACTTTCTTAGAAAAACATAAATTGAAAGTTAATATATGTTTGCAATTAAAATTTATTGTTGAGTTGTTAAGTATGATTTATAATTCGTATATTTCTATCAAATAATATTTAAAAAAAAACTTTTAGTACTCAAGAAATCATTTGAAATAATGTATTGAAGAATGAAATAAAATTACATGATCGTTCATTATATTAGGCTATTTTTTCACATTATTCTCAAAGTATTACAGCCAAAATAATATTATCTGAGATTTATCATCAATACTAATGTATTATTCAACTTCACGAAGTTTGTATGAAAAAAACTTTTAGATTTCGAAAAAAAACTTTTAGATTCTTCACGAAGTTTGTATGAAAAAAACTTTTAGAAAAAAACTTTTAGATTCAGAGATTTCGTAATCTCTGAATAAACTCTTCTTTGATTCATTGGAATCAATTATCGACTTTCAGATTTTATGTTCAAACCTTCTTAAGTCTAGTAACACATTATAAATCATCATTTATAATTACAAAGACAAATATATATTGCAAATTATTTTAAAGAGCTCAAGAACAAAAAGTTTTTTAAGATATCCACTCTCTTATTCTTTATAGTTGGTAAAAATTTAAATTCAAGCATAAAAATAATTTTTTAAACCTTTAAATTTATATTTTAACTTTAACCTTGGAGAATTTCATTTTATAATAATATGCGTGAACATTTTAAACAAGCTCAATAGATGTGAAATGTGTTTTATTATAAAATAAAAACTGTATAATTAGTATTAAATTAAAACAAAAATCAGCATATATACCTAATATTACTTTAAAAAGGATGACTGTAATAACCTCTTGGGAAAATATTGTCAACATTGACTACACGAGATAAAAATCATTTTATTAAGTTATTCATTTATTTCATTTTTTCTATAAAGATTGGTTTCTATATACTATTATATTGTTTATAGGATTCATAATATTGACTACTGGCTAACTAGTATAAAATTACTTAAGTCATTTCTTCTCAAAATGTTCAGCAAAAAATGTCTTCCAATATATGAGATTAAATATTTACAGTAAACTGAATAAATTTCTCTTTTTTTTTGTTTTTTTTAACTAAGCAAAAAAATTAGTAAATAAATAAAAATAAAAATAAACACTCAAATTCTTAAATTTAAATGTTTTTTCATGAAACTAAAAATTAAAATATAAATTGCGTATTAATCATTTGAAAATCTTTTTGGAAATACGAATTGAATTAATAAAAATATTTAGACTAACAAATTTAAAAACCCTACGTAAGATTTCTGAATTTTTCAATTCCTGTTTTCAAGATAAGACTATTTCAACTATGATACCAAAACTTAGCATTCAATAAATAATAAAAGTTTTCCTTTTCATTGTCATTCTCGTAACTCCAGATTAATATACTTTGTATTAAGACTTTTGTTTGGTAAAGGTCCCACTTGTAAAATGAAAAAAAAAAGTTTGCTATACTTGAATGTTAAAAAGTTTAGTCCTTCAAATATAGTAAAATAACCCATTTTTAACTAATATACAAAAATCTCTAATTTGGTGCTGATCCCTATTATGATGGAAGTTTCTTTCTAGGATGGTTAATTTCCACTTGACTTAAAGATAATGTTTCTGATGTTGTTAACAAAACTTAGAACAAGGAGAAAATCAATAATTTGCGTTTCCTAGCGACAGCACATTATTGTTTGAAATTCAATGATACAGTTAAGAAGAAGAAATGTCTCAATTTATTGTTCACGAAAGGCTTTTGTTTTAATTCCATGCCGATATCTAGCAACAATTTGTCACATTTTATCAGGCGACAACAAAGAACCAACGCCCTGCAGGGTTTGCAAGGTACATATGGGCGTTTTCATATAGGCATCGTAATTAAAGTCTAGACATGAAAGGTATTTCATGTCTCTTATATATGACTTTTAGTAATCTTGATTTCTTTTTTCTCATTACAGGCTATAGAAAATTCTAATTATAAAATAATTCAAACATAAAATACTAGTTAATAGAAATTAACTTTTATATGTTTAAAATTTTATTTTTATTTTCTAAATTTATCAATATTTTCTAATAAAATTGCAATTTAAGAATTAAGGTTTTCTGTGCTAGTTTATTTTTTAATTTCTTACAGAAAAGGCAGTCAGTGAAAAGTTATTTCCATGAAATATTTTAATTGAATTTATATATAATAACATAATTTTGCATCACAAAAAAACTTATGTCGTGAATTCATTAAATTTTTAAGTTAAAACAAATGCTTACAGTAAAGTTAAAAAATAAAATGAAATTATAATGAACTTCAGTTTATAGTTCATTTACATTATAGTTCAGTTCAGTTCATTTACATATCAATGAAATACATTGATATGTAAATGTGATGTGCATTCCTTTATGTATTAAAAATAAAAAATATATTTAATCCCATAAATACTTTATTGTAATGTGTCAAATAACTTGCTTCTATATATCAACATTGATTTCAGACATCGTAATTTCTCTTTTTTTTTTCAAAAATTAAGGTCACTTGTAATTTATGAGTATAAATCTTCCTCTAATTATAATAATTAAGAATATTAAAATTATTTTGAAATATAAATTTGTGTGTAAATATAAAAAGTGGTTTTTAAAATATTATTTCACTATATTTTTTATAAAAGTATCGGAATATTGCAACACGATTGTGTTTTCTTATTGAAATTTCTTTACCTTTTTTCTCAAAATATATGTTACCAATTTTTCAATTTTACAAAAATTATTTTTTATTTATTACTAAACTTTCTGACAGACGCCAAATGTAATAAAACAATGAGAGGAATCCTTACAAATGAAGTTTGAAAGATTTCATTTCTGTTACTGACAACTAAATTGTTGAAATAGGTTTTTTTCAGTCTTCAATTACATCTTTTATTAGAAAATGTTGAAATCATTCTAAATTTTCATAGTGATACACTGAAAATATTTCCCTATTCTTGAAGTCTCTTGAAAACATTATATTTGGAATAATCAAAATTGTCTTTGATAGTCTTAAGTTGTTTTTTCTTCGCAAAGTCATATAGTTCATCAGTATGGTAAATTAACATATTCAATCTTCTGAAAATGCGTTTATACAAATAAAATTTATATAATACTATTCCATTAATAGTGAATAACATTTACACAATGACTCTTAAAGTTAAAAATCAACATGTTTTTCGAAGTTCACCGCAAAAAAATTAGATTTTTATAAATCCGTAGATTTTATCCGTAGATTTTTATAAATGACAAAACAAAAAAAAATGTAACAAGGGTAAAATTACGTGGAAACGCTAGTTATCACTTTTTTGACAGAAAATAACATTTACATGTGAGTGAGTGAAAAAAATACGCAAACAACCAGCTTTCGTTATTAAGCGTATACATTTAATTGATTTTAAACTTTTGACTTAAGAAATCGTTTACAATTGGCAGTGGAATCCTGCTATGTCTAAGAGAAGTCGTTTGTGTTAAGGAGGCAGAGGTCAAATGGATTCAAATGGGAAAGTATTGAGCTGATGCTGCTTGACGTTTTAATTTGTCTCCCATATACCAAAAGTTCAGTTCAACCCCTATGGAATCAAAACAAAATCGAAGCATCTGTGTTTACAAGACAGGCAGACCACAAAATACAACACCTTCAGAAGGCTGCTTTCGTTCGAAGGAGAAAAATCAGTTCTGTGCCGCAACTTTTTTCAGACCATTTTGTGGCATCAGGGAGAAGAATATCCGTTAGTATAATACAAACGCGTCATCAACATGCAGGTTTCTAGGTAAGGCGACTAACTTTGTGTGTCAACCAGACTGGACGACAGAGAAAATACCGTTTATCATGGGCAAAAAAACGCGATATCTGGACCAGACACCAATGGGGTTCTGGACTTTTTACAAATGATTTCAAATTCACACGGGAGAGTGATTCATGGCATATGCTGGCCTTGAGGGAAATTACCATCAATCCAACAAAGGGGTGTTGGAATAATGGTATGGGCAAGATCTCATTGAGTGATCAAACTGACTTGCATGTGCTGTAGGAAGGAATTGCGACTGACATGAAATATCGGGATACAATCCTCAATTCATATATCCACTCATATCACAGAAAAATAAGTAATTATTTCATTCTGACAGATTATAACGCATGGCCTTATAGAGCTGTAGTTGTTGAGGTATAACTTGAGGTTTTGGCTTAGAATTAATGGAATATCCAGAGATTGATTTACAGACCTGAATCACATAGAGCAATCGTGGGACTATCTTGTTAGACATTCTCTGCTTTAAATCTTCCTCTAAGGTCTGTAGAAGAGCTGGGAAATAGCTTTCTTCATGTCTAATCTTCACTTCCCGTTTCAGTAAACGACAACATTAATTGACTACAAGGAAATTCAATTTAGCCAATGGATTTAAGATACATATATTTCTTATAAAACTTTTTCTTGCTATTTTTCTAAGACATTTTATCACATAAAACTATAATTATTATTTTTGAATGGTTTCTTTTAGACATACTGTTATATATATATATATATATATATATATATATATATATATATATATATATATAAATCATTTGCGTACATTTCTATTTTCCAATCAATACATAATTGTTTTGTGCACATATCATCCAAATTTAGTGTTTTTACATTCATACATTTGCAAATTAGACACAAAAAAAAACCAGTTGTTTCTTTTTTTTTTTTAACAAGTGTTGTATAGAGCAATACAAATCAACTAACGGATATATCTTTTTGTTATTCAATTTTATTATCACAACTGGTATAAATCTTATACTATTATTTATACTTTTTTGAATTCACTAGTTACTTCTAAATAAACATGCTAAATTTAAGTTACATATGTTTTTAGCTTAAATGAAGGGCTGCAAACTTAAAATAAGTTTATCTGTGTTTAAGTTTTTAAGTTTTGTTTAAAGATAAATTTTTAAGCATGCTCGCTGCAAAAGATTTAATATTTAAAATAACAGTAATCGTGTGACTTTGCTTACTAAAGTGTTTTGAAAGAAGTTAATTGATATTAATAACATTTTCAATTTATAACAATTAATTATAAAAGAATCCTTCATTCCTGTGTAAAGCACACAGTTTACTTCATTATTATTATCTCAATTATTATTATATTATATATAAGTTCATGTATTAATAAGTTTTTACAACTATTCTGCTTAAAGACAATTTTAATATGTGTTGGTATTTATATTTCCATATCAAAAGTTTATAATTAATATATATATACATATATATATATATATATATATATATATATATATATATATATATATATATATATATATATATATATATATATATATATATATATATATATATATATATATATATATATATATATATATATATATATATATATATATATATATATATATATATATATATATATATATATATATATATATATATATATATATATATATATATACATATGGCTATTAGTTTCTAGCAATTCTATGTAAAAGTGTGCACTTATGTTCTCTATTATGATCATAATGAATATTGGCAGATTTAAAAGAATAAAAGGGATTTTATTTTAATTAGATATTTGTTATTTACAGTGAGAGAAAATAATACAAAAACTGCTTTCGATTAATTGCCTTTTCTGGTTCTATATACATTTTGCTTTCGAAAATATATAGAAATTATTTTTATGGTATACAAAATCAGTAAATTTCATTATCATTTTCTCTCTTTTATCGGAAACTTTGTAAATTAAATGAAATGAATGAATTGAAAGAAGTTATCGAGATGATTTTTCTAGATTTTGTTATGATACTTGACAATAGAATGGATTTTTCAGATATTTTATGTCGAAATATTGAAAGATTATTATTTTGTTTGTTTATGTAATTATATAACCACTTCTGATAGTAATAATACTTAAAACGGTTTTATAAATCGATAAAATAAAGATAAATTTATTTATATGTCCGCAAATGGAACTTAAATGTCTGGATTCAAATTGTTAAGATTTTTAATTTTCATTGCATTTACCTTAGCTTCTATTGAGCGCTCCTCTGGAATCAGAGCAAACTATTATTACCTTGTGTTGGATTTAATATGTTTTAAAAACTATGTTCTGCAATTTGGTAAAATATGTTCTAAATTATAACATATGCTAAACAATTTAACTTCTATTTCGGAGAGTTCTATCTAGTTTGTTTAACTGTCAAGTGTCATTTAACATTCAGTACTTTATCTTATGTTATGAATTAACATAAGATAAAGTACTTATGTTAATTTAACTTCTATTTCGGCGAGTTCTATCTAGTTTGCTTAACTGTTAAGTGTCATTTAACCTTAAGTACTTTATCTTATGTTATGAATTAACATAAGATAAAGTACTTATGTTAATTTAACTTCTATTTCGGCGAGTTCTATCTGGTTTGCTTAACTGTTAAGTGTCATTTAACCTTAAGTACTTTATCTTATGTTATGAAGTATCTTATGTTATGAAGTGTCATAAGATAAAGTACTTATGTTAATTTAACTTCTATTTCGGCGATTTCTATCTGGTTTGCTTAACTGTTAAGTGCCATTTAACCTTAAGTACTTTATCTTATGTTATGAATACATATTTTTCCCTTTAATTACTTAAAATAATGCAGTACCTAGATTTATATCATGATAACTTCTTGGTCTGCTTTTATAACTCTAGGATAAGATTAATTAGCCAAAGGTAAGTATTAATATTGCAAACAATATTTTGTCATTGCATTTTTTTTGTATATTACCGCGGCATTTTATTAACTAATTGGTGTATGTTTTCAGCAATTTTTTTATCTCTTTATTTTGTTCGTAAATGAAATATTTTATTCTATAATTCATTTAATGGAAATAAAACATTTAATATCTCAAATTTAGAAGTTAAAATGTATTGAAAATTTATATCAATATTTTATATAAGCAGATTTCAATAATGCTCACTAACCAAGTAAATTTTCAATCCCTTTCATATTTAATTTCTAAATTAATTATATGTATATATTTATCCATATATTAAATAGACATTCTGTGAGAAATTAATAAAGCGCAAAAGCTTGTATATTCATACTGACATCAGCCATTATTTTTCTCAATAAATTTTCTTTTCTATTTAGACATTTATAATAAAAGAAATACAATTAAAACTCAGTACTTTTTGACTAACTGGACTGTATTTCAATACTACAATGCTTGACTGGAATCAAACTGAATATTGACACTGTTACATTTACATTGAAATTATTTTCATAGTATGTTAGTCTTGAAGTAAAATAAGTTGATATAAAAAATAAATTTCTTTACCTAAATATATCTTAAAATGTATTTCTTTTAATTCAAGTGAGTTACCGTAAAGGAATAGTATTAACTAACAATAAGATATATATATACACACACACACACACACACATATATATATATATATATATATATATATATACATATATATATATATATATATATAGTAATAACATGTGCTTCTTTAATTAAACTTATTATTTAATTATTTTCATTATTAATTATGTGTTTGCGATAAATAAGGTGCATTTATCTTAAAACGTTAACAAAACATCATGCCAAAATGCTTAAAGATTGTGAAAAAAATAATGACAATAAAAATTATGAAAACTAGGACAAAAATGCTTAAATTCTAAAATTGGTCAATTCGATGTGTGAGAGTAACTTAAAAATATTCTCATATATGTTCTGCGTTTTATTGCGTAATATTCTTTTCTTGTCTGAAATTGCATTTGTTAAAAGAAATATTGATGAGTTTTATGTTCTAAGAAATTTTGCAAACAGAAAAAAATGCATCTCAACATTTTTTTTAATTTAAAATTCCTTTCAGAATTATTTTTTGGTATTCTTATGTGAGGACTCAAATATATGTCTTAAATGGTTCTTAAAATTAGGTCATTTAAATGTAAAGGTGAAGCATATTTTCGAATGCTATGATTAAAACATTTGATTTTGTAGAAATGGACACTACATGCGATTAGAAGAAAACTCAAACTCCCATGTCTGTGAGTGGGGAAAAATAAAACTCCCATGCCTGTGAGTGTCAAGCTGGTGGTTGATTGTCGATTTTTATTTATCATGGAAAATGTGTGAAAAATATATAAAACTTTATCTATGTCTGAATGATGTAATTTATGTGACTTATTAAAGTAATTGCTGGGTGGTTAGAAATTGTTAAGTCCCAATCTAATGCTACTATGTTTCATTTTTCTTATTATCTTATTTAATAATAGTCAGATTAGTTTAAATTTGAAAATTTTATTTTGAAACATATTTCAAAGAAACTTACTTGAATTACAATGTTTATTTTTATCTCCTTAAGCTAAAGAAAAAAATGTGTTAATACACTTAAGGTCATTGTAGGTCATTTTATTGTATCAGGTAGAAAATATTAGTTATTACGCTGTAAAGATGTCTGCAGGATACAATTCTCCATTTAAGATTGTAATATTTCGTTTATCTGTGAACAAACAACAGTAAACATTTTACCTGTGCTTCTCTCGAGTACGCATTTACAGAATCAGAGTGTCAAGAGCTTCTGCACTTTTCAAAAAGTAGTCAAGTTTCATAATATAGAAGGATATAAGGCACCTTTGGATTTCAAACCTGATGCAAGTAATAAAACTCAAAGAGAAATCATGGTTACAAGAATACTGGAATCAAAATATACGAAAAATCTTTTTCATTTTATGATAGAGATAAAAATTTTGTTGATAGTCACAAAGACTCATATGTGTTCGAAGGCACTACAAATGGTATAACATGTTAGGAGAAGATACTTGACAATGTGTCTTGTAGATGCCACTATTAGCATCCTTTTGTTCCGAATAACAATTATTGATTGTTAAGCTTATCACCTATAGTTATTGGTCAGAATTGTGATCTTTAAGGTCATTGAATATAGTGATAGGAATGGTCAGCTGTATCTCCAAACTAAAATCCAATACAGCAAAGTTTGACTATTATAAAAAAACAAGTCATCACTTTAAGACTTTCTCTGTAATTTTAGATAAGTTGGAAAAAGGATTACTTAGTATTTGTCTTCATACTTTATTTTAGTGTTCAACAAATTAATTGGCCGCATGAAAAACTGTAGCCCTTATTGTACTAATACTTCTTATCAGGTTTCATATTTCTTATTAGGACTCATATCTGTAAAATATTTACTAAACTTTACTATAAAAAAGCTGATATGATATTTTCTCTGAGAGGAGACTTTTCTGTGATAAATTTATTATTTATAATTTTGTAAACTGTAATTGTATTTAAGTGAATGCGTAAATTTCTGTGTTGTCTTTAATAAACAATTGCTTGATGCTCATTTCTTCTAAGTTATCCTGTTATATGTTCATGCATTTTTATATTAGACTCAAAAATATATTTTACATAAATGTTTATTTGCCAGAGTGTTCAAATAGAATTTATAATTTACATTTTCAAAAAAATTTTTTTAAGATATTCATCTTCATTATCACAGAATTTATTTCTTATATTCAGTTTGTACAAATTGATAGTGCTGAGTTCTTATAAATATCGCAATTTTTGTGGCAGGAGTTTAATAAAACTGTCATCAATAATCCGTTTCAAAATTTAACGATTTACTTTCTGAATAAAATTTTCTCATTGAATAATATCATTCAAGTATATCAAACGGCAAATACATAAATGGAAAGCAAAAACAAATATACAAAGATGTTTACGTCTTAAAACAAACAAAACAAGAATGTTGATTCATGGTATTACTATTTATTTGATTGGATAAGCATAAAAGTAAGAGAAAGTGTATATTAAAAAGTAAAATGATAATACCAATATATTTTAGAGAAAGGCGTGATTGTAAATGAATTAATACAACCTAGGCTTGTGTAAATCTTTGTCATGTTTTCAAACAAAACATCTATTGAATAAAGGTTTAACAATTTCAAGCATATGCTAATGCTCCTGCATAGCAGTTTTCATTTCCAATAAAAATATGGGAAAAATGTCGAAATTATTCTTACTAACGATAAATATATATATATATATATATATATATATATATATATATATATATATATATATATATTATTTCATCATTTGCAAACAATTATCAAACTATATAATGATTAAAGACCTTGCTTTCTGTTCGCTAGTATTCATTAATCATCCACAAAATAATTATTATAGTTTTCAATGGTATTAATGCTAAATTGAGAATACTTGACATGACAATTTCTAATAAGTTTTCATTATGAAATCATTTAGCTTTATATACACTTATTTCTATTACTTTGATTCGAAATCAGCAAAAGTTTATCCTTTTCTATTATTCCAAATACTTTTATAAAAATTTAAGTAATATCATTAATTTTATGTTTGTTTTTATTTAAGTTGAGATTATTCTCTTTTTTTAGGTAAAATCTATTAAATTATATAAATAATTTTTAACTTATTTGTTGCAAATAACTGATTTTAAGAACAAACAGTTTCAGAAACTCTGCAAAAAGATTCTATTTTTAAAAGCAGCAAATACATTTTAAAATCATTCCATGAGCAAAAATTGAATATTAAAACACAATACAGTTGAATATTATACAAATAGCAATAAGTGAATTTATAAGTTATAGTTCTTTAAGCTTTAGACAAGTTAAAATCGTGATCAAATAAAGGAAGTGAACAAGAAAAAATTAAAGTGGAGAAGATTCTTTTGAGCCTTAGTGAAAGAATGTTGTATAAAATTGATTCATCTACCTTTGTAGAATACATACAAGCTTAATAGATAGGAACAATATAAGATAATACATATTAAATGTTTAATTACAATAATAAATATGAACGTTTTGTGTCTCAAATTTCACTAAATACGTTTCACATTAAACTATAAGTTTAACGTCAATATATTCTGAACCTCTAACTAATTTCAATTTAAAAATGATGTCAATTATATTTTAAATCTAAAATAACATAGTATTATTTAGAACAAAAGTTCTCAAAATGTTCTTTAATCCATAATGTCGGCTCATGAAAGAAATATAATTTAAGCATAAATATTAATTCCATCGTTTCTAATAGTCTTAGGTTTAAAAACAAATGTGAATCTCATTTTAAGCTATGGCCATTTTTAAAATGCGATGGTAAAACTTTTTTAAAAATTGAACAAAAAGTATGTCAAAAACGACTTGATTTATTAGGAAAACAATCAAAATAGCTTTATTGGTTTCTCACAATATTATATAAAATAACGTGAAAATTGAAAATCAGGTTAATAAGCACACTGGATTTGATGTGATCATGCACATATGCGCATTGTGAAAGATTAAATTTCCTTATTTTTTTACAATGTTTCTATCTTAAATTCTTTTAAATACTTCGCTTCAATAACTATTAAATCTACTCTAATTTTAGCAAAAATATTTAATAAGATTTAAAAAATTTATTTAATATAGAGTTAAGAAATTTCAAAAAAATATTTCTTTTATATAATTTGTATCATATTTGTGACAATGGTTTTAATTAAAAAGTATATTTTACTTAATAGATTCTCTTAACTGTTTTTATTTTGATTGTGTAAACCTTCAGGAATTAAATTCGTTTCCTTAAAAGTTTTAACACCCAAATAATAATTTTTAAACTTTTTTGTTATTACATTTATATACAAAACTTCGTTATTTCATTCAACAAATAAAAAAATAATACTATACACGGACATCCTAAAATGAGTTGCCAAATAAGAAACTTTTCTCGCAAATAAATTAAATATCCATAGGTATAATTTCCCAAGAGAATTAAATATCGCATATTCTTGCTTATTTTGTGGAATAAAGAATTCTCTAACAGAACAAACAATTGTACAAAAAGGTTGATAACTGGGAAAGAAACAACTCAAACATGTTTGAATGTCATATATTATCCTGCATATTTAGTTTCTTCGAATAATGATAAAAATTAATTATGTATATAAAACAAATATGCTTAGGCAAACATTAGTACATATTAAAGATATAATCTAATATAATAAATAGGCTTAAATACAGTGAAACCCCGATTTTACGCCCCCAAAATCTATGCTTTACTTGCATTTTACGTTTTTTCCATCAGGTTCCAGGTTTTCATATACTAATAATGTTAATTTAACCCGGATTGTAAGTTTGTTGTCATGGAATTTCCCGCATTTTGCGTTTTCCCTGAAAAGGGAAAAATAATTTGAAAATAAGCAATATTTTCCTTTTGTGCTCTTTTAAAGCTAATCCATGATTTTGAAAGTTATCCGGAAAGAGAAACGCATTCCACAGACATACTGTTTACTTCCCTGAATAGATAACTGACGGGGCAGCAAAGTACAGAAGCAATACACTTCATTGGTGTACGAATGAGATGGACAGGGAAAAAGCTATTCCAGTTACCAATCACAGCTAGAGTGACTGCTCTTCTTTCGTCGGGGAAAAGATGAGTCCTTACCCTTCAACTCGTTTTCAGATAAACCTGAAATCCATTGTATAACGCTAGGCAAAATTCAGTTTCTGTTTAGCTCGCGGTGGTCTCATTTCCAAGCTTTTCGAGATGAAATGAGTAAAAAATGAAAAAAGTATTCTTGCTGAGAAAGCCGAAATTATTAAAAAATTTGATGAATTTCACGGAACCAAAGTAGCATTTGTTTAATCGCAAGGAATTCCCGTGACAACCCTGTAATCCATACAAGAGAAAAAAGAAAATATCGGAAAAAACAAAAAGGAAGGGGGTGAAAAAAATTCCAAGAAACTGAAAACATTTAAAAAATCGTAATTACGGTGAGCTAGAAGGTATTTTATTAAAGTGGTTTAAAGAAGCGCATGCGGCGAATGTACCTATGAATGGCTCACACACTAATAGAAAAAGCTCTAGAAATCGACAGTAGGCTTGGTGGTTTTTAAGACTTCATAGCTTCAAATGGCTGGATGGACAGAATGAAAAAAACTTAATCTTGTATATAAATTGCTTTCAGGAGAATCATCAAGTGTAGGTGAAGCTACAATAGAAGAATGGAAGAAAATTCAACTAAATTTTATCAAAGAATACAAATCAAAGGATATATTCAATGCGAACGAGACCGGACTTTTCTTTAACCTCCTATTGGATAAAAGTTACGTTGGTAAAGGAGACTCCTGCCATGGTGGGAAGATGTCCAAATTGCGTCGCATGGTTTTACTGTAATCAAAGGTTTTCCTGTAATTCTGATGGAAGTGAGAAGCTGACGCCTCTTATTGTTCGAAAGTCGCGTAACCCACGATGCTTCAAAAACGTAAGACGTTTTCCGACACAGTACGAAGCAAACAAAAATTCGTGGATAACCCAAGCCCTTTTTGAAGACATTTTGCGGAAGCTAAACCAACAAATGAGTTGCAGAATCGTAAAATAATTTTGTTTATTGATCAATGTACTGCACATCCGGATTTGTAGCTGTCTAATGCGCGTGTTGTTTTTATCTGAAAACTGTACAAGCAAATTTCAGCCTTGTGATATCCGCATTATTTGATCTCTTTTAAACTTTATTATAGAAAACAACTTCTTTTCGCAAAGTTGATAATAAAAGCTTAAGATGCCCTACAGCTTAATGAGTACAGTAAGAATATTTATTTGTGTGATTCCATAATTCTTTTATGGATCCATAAGGAGCCTTATCTGCTGAAGACATCTGTGCCTTACCGATAAATTCCTTTATTAGTCATACAGGAGGAGTTTACGTCTGATGTATGCATGGAAGGCATGTGCATCAAAGTGACTCATTTGAGCTGATTCTAACTTCAAATTTTTTATTAATGACTTCCTCAATATTAGTAATAATCATACTAAAACATTGCAAGTTGCAGGCTATATTTTCAGATTCAGTCTAAACTTAAGCATCAAAGAAAAGATGTTTTCCACAAAGTGTATGTATGTAATTTTATATGTTTGATTACCAAACCAATTCATCTTGAAATGGTGAGAGAATTTAACCTCAGAAACATTCACTGCGTGTTTGAAGAGATTTGTTGCTCGTAGAGGTTTGTGTTCAAAACTATATTCCAATGATGCAACAAATTTAAAAGGTGCAAGTAAAGAATTGTCCAGGCTGCACCGTTTGGTTTTAAAAGCTGATAAGAAACGTGTGCAAATTACTTGTCACTAGAGGGAATTGATTGACATTTTCTACTTCCTAGACTTTGGAGGTTTATGGGAAAGTTGTGCGAAATCACTTAAATTTCATTTTACAAGAGTGTATACTAATACTAAACTTAATTATGAAGAGCTTTTAATTGTCATTATACTCAGATAGAAGGTATTCATAACTCCAGACCAATTGTACATCGTTCAACTGATACTAATGTGTATGATGTTTTAACACCTGCTCACTTCCTAATTGGTAGAACTTTGAATGTTATTGTTAAACCTAATTTAATTGATATTAATGAAAATAAATTAAGAAACTGGAAAAAATTATAAAAAATTATTCAAAATTTTTTTGATAAAATGCCAGGTGCAATGTCTTAATAATTTGCAACAGTATCCAAGTAAATAATTGAGAAAGAAAATATTAAAATCAATGAACTAGTGATCATCAAAGACAAAAATCTTCCTCCTCAAAAATGGTCGGTTGGTAGAATAGTATAACTCTGTCTGGACGATGACAAACGGGTAGAAGTTGTTAAAGTAAAATCTTCAAGAGAATCGTTTTAAAAATTTGTAATTTACCTATTAATGTATAGTTTTGTTAGTATATTTTCAGCATTACTCATATTAGTTTATGTTTATTTCAGTGTTTTTGTGTGTAAGTTTCTTTTAAAATTATTTTGATATTCATTGGTTGAATGTAACATTGCAACTTGGTATGGAATGTTCCGTACTAATAAAGCGCTTTTACAGCAACGCCATCTTTGTATGTAAGAAAAACAAAACAAAAAACTGTGGGAGTCCATGCAGTCAAGATACTGCTTTTGAGAAGAACAGATGTAAAATGAGTGAATTGAATCAGCTACGAGAAATTAAAGAGTTATAAATTCTATAGTCTTACAGTTCATTTATATATATATTAAGTTATTGACCCCAGCAATTGTTGCTAAAAAATCTAAATAATTTTAATGATACGAATAAAGTACTGAACTGTGTAAATTTATACATTTAAAGAGAAACATTTTACAATATTTATAAATTTCTTTTACCAAGATATTCAGGAACACGAGCATACCTGACAAAATTTTATGATTAAATAATCAAGGAGATTAAATATTAAAACTTGAAATCATGTCATGAAGTTGTATTATATTTGTTTCAATAAAATGCTAAAAATTTAGTAGACTTGAAGCTAGTGTACAACCTTTATTTTGTGAAATCAAAAAAAAATCTATAAAAAAAACAACATATATATTTCCGTACTTAAAATTTTAAAACGTTTTAAGTAATGTCATGTTTCTATATGATTTGAATATTCTCTAAGCTCTTAAAGACATTTTTTTTAGACTTTTACGTAAAATTTTAATACTATTTCTTAGATTAATATTTTGATTATTGCTTAACTGCAGGCATTCGTAAAAATACAAAAAATAGATAAAACATTGTGCGATATAATGTTGTAACTTTGTTAATCAAGATTTCGAAATGCAAAATACACTCAGAAAATTTTCAATAATTTATGCAAACCAAGTGCATATTATTATTGGTCTAAAAATTATACATTTGGTTTATTCAGCCAAAAACATGATTTTGCTCACAATAAAATCCAATTTAAACAACAGCGGCTTATCTTTAAGTATACAGTTATTCATTTCATTTAAACCATATAACGAAAATATTACAGTTAAGAATAAATAATACAAAAATTATCTTTTTGAAAAAAATATATAAGCATGTGTTACATTAAATTTTGGTAAATATATTAGAGGAAGATTTTATAGTTGAATTGTTACCACAAAATTTGTGTGCATAATAACATTCATGTAATATTTGATATTTCCTTTTGAGAAAAAATTTACATCAGAACTTCAAATCCATAGAGCAGATAATTGGATATCATTATAAATTATCATCTATCTGTTCCAAACAGTGAAAAGCGAAATAAATATTTCAAATAAACATATTGTGATTATTCTACTCTTCGTGAACATCAACACACATAAGTTAATTTATTTAATAACTATGTTCAGCGTAGAGATTACTCTTCGTTCAATGAATTTTATATGTCTGGCTATTCTAATACTCATAAACATAAACGCATATATTTATTTACTCAGCAGTTCTATCCGAAGTACATATTTACTTTACTTTCAATGGAGCTCATGAGTATGTATATAACATCCCACACCGAAAGCATCATTTGATGTTTAAAAATAAACTTTCTCATTAAAGTTTGAGTTTTAAAGGAATTCAGTAACAAAATTGTACAGCAAAATGCAAGGAGCTTTGGTAAAAGCCTCGCTTTGATTCTGCGGCAATTTAGGTACTCACAATCAATAAATGTGTCTCTTTTGAGTCTACAGTTTCAACTAATGTTTGCTTCAAAAGTTTATTAGAGAGAAGCCTTCCTTTAGAATTAAAACACAATATAGATGTTCAGAAGGCGATATTTGCAGTTGAAATGAGTCGGAATTGCAGTGAGAAAGGTTTATGGGAAAAGCTAATCGCAAGGTGCAATTCCTGAAGTGAATAACTGGAAATTTAATGGCTTAAAGTATGTTAAATGAGGATACGGTAGGAACCTCTACTTATTCTAGAAGCAATTGCTGTTAGTCGGTATGTTTGTAGAGTTTCCAGTTTAATCTACAAAGGAGCAATGAAATACATTTAAACAGCTTTTTATTTTAAATAAATTTTTTAAATAAATTATTTTTCATAAGCTAATTAAAAAAATGACGTCTTATGCAACTATGTTCTAAACATAGCTTCTTGATTTTATTATTTTTTGTTTTTTTCATTTTTTGCACAAAGAATTAATTTTAAGTGACACTCTGCAATTTATAAAACTACGCTTATAACCTAAAAGTAATAAAAAAGTTTGGGACAGAAAAAGTCAATCCTAAAAGTTATATCTTGAGAACTTCAAAAAGTGGTTCCTACAGGTAGGATGGAAAACAAATTAATCTTTCAATCTCATCTCTGAGAATCATTTCTCCTCAAATTAATGCTATTTGTGTGTAATATTAAGTTATTCAGTGTAATATTTTAACACTGAAAATCAAAACAGAAACAATACATACGAGCCACATTGAAAATTAAACTGACCATATTCCAGCCTTTCTGAAAACTTAATCTTTGAACTGTATTTTAAAAGAAACACAAATATGCCTAGTCAACGTAATATTGCTTAGATTGTATTATTGAATGACCGTTTCTCTCAAATGAGTTTTGTGAGAAATGGTAATGCAAAGCAAATGAAATTCAGTATTATGTGTTAAGAAAAAGTATGCAAAACACATAAGCATTGTTTGTGAATATCTAAAAAAGAAATAAATCATACTTAAAGTGTGTACGAAGGTTTATCTAAACAAAGTCTCACAAAAATTAAATGTAAACTCAATTTTAACATAAACTAATATTGTGAGATTAGTTGAAATGATTTAGATTTTATTTCCTAAATAGCACATTATATTTTCTCATTTAGTAACGTATTTAGTACCATTTCTTTTGGTTCTCGGTTATTCTTTGTGCTAATTTAAACTTAATAACTCATAGGTAGGACTATATATATTATTCCATAATACTTACTTATTCTATTACACAGATTTAAGTAGAACATCAATAGATGACCCAGTATTATTAATTGAAATATATTTTTAAAAATGAATTCACATTATCCAATCATGAAATTTCTCTAATAATATTTATTTTGTATTCTTTGTCGAAGTATAAATTGATTCTGCTCTTTTTTCCCTTATATCAGGGAATTCAGAAAGAAAATTGGAGAGAAAAATTTAATTTTTTACATATTTAAATAGTAAAATGGTTTACATATTTATTATATCTAAATAAGTTTATATACTTAATTTTAAAAAATTATTATTATACGTAATTAAATAATATTTAATATATTGAATTTTTAAAAAATATTATACTTAATTATTTTAACTTTAAATTAATTAGTAAATATAATTTATAGTAAATATAATAATAAAAATTAATTAATAAAAATTAATAGTAATAAAAATTAATTAGTAAATATAATTAGTAAATATATAATAATATGGGAAATTTTAATTTAAACAACTTATAATAAATATAATACTTTTTGTGTAATTATAAAAAAATTAAATTAAATAATGATAAGAATTATTATTTTTATCACTTCTCTTCAATTTTATTTGCAATATAAACCAAAATCAGTGGTTTTGTGAATTCATATTTTTCATGTGATTTGGTTCAGTACTATTAAGTTTTCCATTATTGGAAATAAAGTGTCTGTAATTATAAATCATAACGTTGTATGATTATATTTGTATTTTAAAGCTTTGATCACCTTTTGTAATGTTATAAGGATATATGCGATTGCTCACAAAGTAGTATTTGCCATTTTTCTTGTTTTCCAGAATGACGATTGCTTTCAAACAACACGCGCTAATGAAATGTGATTGCTTTTAACTAGGGTTACCTAAAGGACTTTTGACCACATAAGTTAGTAAATGAACGTTCAATTCTTCTGATTATTCAGCACAAACATGCATTTTTATGATCAGGTATGTGATATCATTGTATGATCAATTTACATTATCAGTGAAGAATCTTTCTATTATGGAAAACTTGAAAATATATATATGTAAGATAATATTTCATATATATATATATATATATATATATATATATATATATATATATATATATATATATATATATTACATTTTTGAGAAAAAGTGGCAAAAAAAGCAAATTTGACAATAAAAGTAAATATTTTTAAATTTTTACATTGATATTTTTGTGATTGACCCCATGTTAAATATGATTTTTTTAGTAAATATAGTAAATTAGTTTTTCAAATGCATTAATTTATGTATGAACCATCAAAATATTAAAAATAAATTGTCTTAGGATAGACTTCAATAATTCAAATCATTCAATAATTCAATAAACAGTTTAAAACGCTTATATCAGATGAATCAGCTGTTTTAGTTTCTGAAAAAAGTAGGGAATATTTGAGAATTTTTACTGGAAATTCAATTCAAATGCAAATGTGAAAACTTTTTTCAAAAACTAACTTAAAAGTAAATGTGTGCACGGAAGCATAAAAGGTAATCGATACACTGTACTGTGCATGATTTCTAATATAATGTATAAAATGATTTAATGTATAAAACATCCAATAATTTAAATTGAAATAATTGTATGTTAGTTTTCGCCAGATAAAATCGCAATAAACTTTTTATCATCAATAACAATTTACTTAAGCTAGATGCTGAAAATTTTAAGTAGTTATAAAATCCAAATAAATATAATCTCCATCTTTTTGTCTGAATGTTTAAAGGAATTAAATATATTTCCAATAATATTAATTCTTTTAAACTCCATATTTCCATTTTCAAATTTTTTAAACTTATTTTTTCCAATTTCTCCAATTTTTTCAATATTTTTTCTTTTAAAAAAAGTTAAAATGTAAAGTATAATATTCCTTCTCTTAAAATTTTGATTTTTGAGTTAATTTTTGATTTATTTGATGACAATTAAGAAAACATATATTTATTTTTGAAGAAATCAGTAAACATATTGAATTTAAAATATTTTTCATTTATTTTAATTTTTAGGAAAAGTAAAATAAAATCATTTATATATATTGTTTTTCTTTAATATTGTAATAATTGATCCAAAATAAAATAATGCATGATCTCTGCGAGATTACTTAAATTAATTTCCAGAACACATCTTATTACAAAATTTAAAATAATAATCCAATTTAAGTGATTATATGCAAGGTTAAATTGGAAAATATATTTTAAAATCAAATGTTTTGGATCAGCAAACATTTTTTTGAATCAATACAATTTAAATTTCATTTTAGAGAGACACACATCGTAAAAATGAACAGAAAAGATAATTAGAAATATCAATTATTGATGAAATATAATTTGTATAGATTCCATGTAAAATTGAAATGAATTCAAGAAAATGAAACTTTGATTAATTATCTTAAGAATAAAAGATAAACCCAAACGGTAAAAAAAAATAAAGCTTAAGAAAAAAATCCTTTTCAACTTTCCTTTGCGCAGTCACTGAAATAAATACATTTTCCTCTCATCGTTGAAAAAAAAGAAGACTCCGGGAATTAGATTTTACTTCCAAATTAGAAATATTTTTCTACTTTTATTGCATCCATTATTATTTCCGGCATTATGCTTCTTCCCTTTTAAGATAACTCGGAATTTAATTAACAAAAATCGATTTTCCCGCTCTCAGTTCCTTCGACGACAAGCAACGAGGGAGAAGTACGTAATTAATTCCGAAATATCAAACGCGACCCTCTGAATTTTGAAATGAATAATAATAATAATAATATCTTCAGCTCCAGGAATCGATGAGCTGAAATTCTATTATTATTATTTCCACTTAACATTTATAGAAAAGAATTGCGTATCGAAATTGAATGTTGTCATTCTTTATTTTTGTTATTAGTTTTATTCCCCGCTGTGGAAAATTTCAATTACCTGCATTCTGTAGATGTTCGCATATTAAAGCCCATTACTGGCCAAAACTCATTTTGTTATTTTCGATGGTGTCTAAATTATTAGCATGGTTTTTCCCCCAATTTATAAGAAAAAGAATTTATTGTGACGATAGTATTTTATTTTTTCTAAAAGAGTTGAAACTCAAATAATTTCTTTTAGATCTTTTAAAATTATAACTAAATCATTATGAAAAATATTGTTCATTTATTAATTGAATAATCATATCTCGGTAACTACAACAAATAAACATATTTTGCAAAATAGTTAAGTTAGCTGATATAAAAAAATCACAATATTCTTAATAGAGATTTTTTCAATGTAAAATATCGCATTTTTACACTGTTCTTAAATGTTTAAAAAAATCTATAATCATATATTGATTCTTTTATTTTAAAAATTTCATCATATTTAACTTTAAGATATCCAACAAAACGTAAAGAAAATGTAAGATATCCAATAAAACGGTTTGCATTAAAATTTCCTTCGTTTCTTAAATTTTTCATATCGAACTCTCGTTTCTTATTACTAAAATTTCTAAAGAATATTTGCATTTAAAACTATAAAAACGAGAAAATAATCGTCCATTTGTTTCCTTACAGTAAAAATGTTTCAATATTTCTCTTTTTTAAACAATCTTAATATTATATTGGAAAAGTTAAAAGTGAAGTAAACTGAAATTGTTTATAAAATTGACAGCACATGATAGGAAGTCTAACAATCAAAAATTTCTGTAAAGATTCACTAAATAATTACTACGTAATTTTTCAAGAAGGGATATCATTATCAAAAAGTGGAATGGAAGATAACACGAAAAATGCATTTTCACAATCAAACGTGCTTACAGAAGAAGCAGAAGTATTACATACATTTCCATTTGTTCATTATGGGTACGGACTAAGTCACAACTGAACAAAAGGAATGAATTTATTAAACTTCTTTAATTTCTTTTTAGATTATTCACACGAATTTTTATTGCATTGATTTCAATAAAAATATTATTTCATTTTCTTATTTTGAGTTTTATTTAATTTTCATCGAATTTTATAAAAAAAATAACATGTTAATTTTTCAGTAATTTTCCGTCATTTTTATGTAAATTTCAAAATAAATTTGCAACCGTTTTTTTTTTGTTTCTTTTTTCTTTGTCTCTTTTTCAACTACATATTTATTTTTTAATAAAGAAAAGTTTGGTCTTTACAAAAAATAGAAAGAAGATCCCAAATTTTATCAAAAGTAAAATGAATTTTGATCTAGAAATAATTAAGCAAGTACACACACACAACGAGCCGAAAGAAAATTTTTTGTTTATGCAACAACAATAAAAACAAATTTGTTTTTAAATTGCTGCCTGATATATTTCAGGTAACGAGTTATAATTACGGGGCACAGACTTGTTTTAATTAATTTAAAAATATTCAATGCTCCAATTTTAGTATTGTTGCTTTAAGGCAAAACTTGTTTGCAAAAAATGTATCCAAAGAAATATATATTGAATCCCATTTATTTCTATTTTTGTAATATTTTAATCACAAATAATTAGATGAATTTTTAATGTAGAATAGAGATTTTGGTAAAAATTAAAGGCTTCGTGTTTTTGTTAAAAACATGGAAATACTTAAATTTATATTTCATATATATAATCATTAGAAAAAGTAAGCGATAACTTGTTTTATTGGTAATTATTTATGTACCAAACTGAATTCTGTGGAAAATAAGCATTTCGATCGGATCATAATCTGAAGAATATAAAAAATAATTATTAGATTCAATTATTCCTTCCTGTAAACTATAATGCATTTCTAATTATCCAATATTTTGTTGCTTAACATCTAAAAGCCTAGTGATCTACTTATCTTTTTTTATTTATAGAATTATGCTGACAAAAGCCAGATCACCTATGGCGGAAGGACTTATTTTCGTAATCTATTTCACTTATGAAGACTTTTTAATTTAGTTATAACAATTTACGTTCCCAAACTCTAGAATAGGATAATAATTACGTTTTGAGAATATTGATATATCTTATCGTAAAACAGAAACATCAGAGAACTACTTCATTCATGATTGTCATAAATTTGTTTTATATCTATTAAAGGAGAGTATTTTTTTTAATCTAATATATTTTAAGTGTACATTAATTTAAAAATGTAATACTTCATTTTACAGATAAATTTATTTGAAAATAATGATAATTCAAGGGTATATGTGTGAGTCTATTTCCCATTTTTCCTCATTTCTATGTAATTTTCAGTTTTAAACTTGAGTAAATTCTGTCCTTACAGATGTATTCCACACTTTAATTTTAAGATTGAACTTTTGTTATTTATCTGTAATTAAATTTTAAAATTACTCTACTAATTTTTACTTCTCTTTTAATTTATATACTATATATTATTACTTATTTTTCTATAACAAAAGTTAAGAATAAGAATTTAGAGTTTATTCTTCCAAGTGTACATTTTTTATATTCATAAAATTGCAATTCTTATTTAAAAATAAGCTATTTATTTTGAAATATAAAAACAAATAGTTTGATGGAAAAAGAAGAAAGCATTTTTATGAATAAGGAAATAGAAAAACAATAAACATTATCAAAAAAAGATTAAAAATTCTATATGTTTAAACCTTAAAATACTTTAGCAATATTGATCGATATATGACTATTTTAAGCAGAAACTGTTAAAGCAGAAAATAATTTTCTTCTCTGTCTAAAATGCAAAATTACATTGCTTGAATAAACTTTATATTCAAGTATAAAATTCTTATTTGAAACCAATATTAATTCCTTTTTAAGGATGTATCCTATTAGATAATTGGGTTTCACAGTACAAAAATAGGAAAATAAAGTTTATAACTTAAGTAATAAAGTTATTAACTTAAGTTATAAATTAAGAGAAAAAAAGTTTCCAATAAAGTTTATCACCTGAATTATCAAAGGTATCATTTTTTTTATTTATCATCATTCAAATAAAAAAAATATTGTTCTTTTCTCAGAATTTAGAAAAGCTGTGTAAATTTTAAATTTTCCATTTGTAAAATATCACTAAATTTATTGTAATTGTTCAATGACTCTTTAAATAATAATATAATTAACTTTGTCTCTCATATAAGTTTTTGGCCCACTTTTATTCGGTTTTTATCTCTTACGCTTACTCTTACTGTATAGGTCTAAATGACCAAAATTTGATAAGAAAAATCTCATAAAAAGTACTTGCTATTTGAAAATTTCAAAGTCAAATTTCAAGCACAGTAGAGTTGGCTATCAAAAATAATAATAATAATGATACTGTGCAATCTATTAATTTTCTAAATTGTTTTATAACAATTTATAATTACGTCATAAAAATTGCATTATATCTATGAATATCATGTTAGAAATTCTTTAAAGGCATTAAAAATTTTAGTTGATGAACAGTCAGGCTAAAAATTCATTTTCATTTATTAAACTCCAGGAGTTAGGTCAAATACTCTTACCTGAAATACTCTAACTCTAATTAGATTCCTAATTTATTATTTAATGTTCGTAATAGAAGCCATATTAAAACTTATTAATTAAATAATAAATTTAGTATAGTCTTGAAGAATATGTGAAATTTTCACCTTGCCAATCAATAATCAATTCAAGTTAAATAATTAATGTAAATTGGGCATAAAATTTATATATATAAGCTCCAATTTATAAGTATGCATTTTATGGAACATATGCACGCTAATTAAGTGAATTTATTTTTTCCATAGTAAGGAATGCCATTTTTTTGCCCAAATAATATTCAAATTACCTTTATCGTGAATTGGTGTTTTTATGCATATCAATTTAAAAACAATCGGTAAAACGTTATTTGTTATTTGCAGACAGAACTGAATAAATTTTTTTCGGTGACAAATGTTATAGTTTATGTAGATTTGTAAGCTAAGTATTCACAATTTTATTTGACAAATTTCTAAATCTAAAAATAATAAATTAGTAATTAAAAATATGTAAATACATTTTTTCACTGTTTTCTTAAATAATTATTTGAAAAAAATTACTTTACATATTAATAAACTTTAATAAAATAAAATTTATTAGTTTTATAAATGTTAGTAAAAATTAATAAGTTTTTAATTATTTAATATTTTTAAAACTATAAATAATTTATAGTAATTGTATTTAAATATATATTTAAGGTATATTTATTTATCATTAAGAACTTATTTTTTAATTATTTTCAACAATAACATAATATGATATCACTGATTCCTAAGAACTTATTTTTTAATTATTCTTAATTCATATTCATAAGAACTTATTTTTAATTATTTTCAACAATAACATGCTATGAAATCATTGATTCCAAGTATATTTTGACGTATTTAATTATTTTTCGTCATTTCTATCTACTTTGCAGCTACATTAAAAGGCAATAAACTTAAATGTCACAAGTGTTCCTAGGAAAACATAAAAGCATTTGTTAAACTCAAACTACTCTCAGCATATTTCATCAGTACAGATTTCAAAGTCATTATCATTCATGATTCTTAGTGTTTCAAAACGTTCAAGTTTATAAATATCTCAGAAACGTAAATTATTAGCAACAGTTAGTTCTATCATTGTAACCACTCTATAACTTTTAAATATTATGCATTTCATGTATATATATATATATATATATATATATTGATAAAAATAATAAGGAAACTTCATTGTTAAGACGTAATACCTTCAAATATTAGGAAAATTCTTAAAGCAACTAAAAGAAAAATTAGTTTGAAAAAAATATCTGATATAATAGAATGAGTAATATATATTTATATTATTTCAGTGCAATAACAAGAACTTATAATTTTCAACATATATAAGTTATGTGAAACTAAACTACATATATTTTCTTCTTTGATTACTTGTTATATATATATACATTTAAAACCAAAGTAATTGGTGTTAAAAATTAATTCCTTATGCACATAACAAGGCCTATTTGGGTTATTTCACATTTGTAATCATAAGTTTTTCATGCTATTTTTAATACCGAAATTTTGATATTTATATAATTATTTCACTTATATCATTGAATACTTTCAGTTTGAGCAAAGTATACTTTTAATAAAGTAACGTACTTAAGTTAGAATTCTAAAAATGATATTTTTGTTACTATCATAAATTGCTTAGAAAGAATAGCCTACAATATTATGTGCATCAAATAATTTAATAATTTCAGCTTCATTCATAATATGTTTGTAAACATTTAGAGCATTTATATTTCACAACTAAAATACATTCTAGTAATTTTTAAATTTAAGTTTGATGTTTTTAATCAATGTCAACTACTGTAAAATGTAAAGTAAAAAATGTTGATTTTAATTAAGAAAATATATCTTCATCTTTGCAATCTCTTACTGAAGATAAACATTTATATTATAAAATATGTATGTAATTTAAATAAATAATGATATATAACATTATAAAATGTCCCTATTCATTCCTAAAGTACATTTTTATGCCTTTCTGCAACACATGTATTTAAAAATAGGCTTTCAATAAAATGAAAATAGAAGGTGCAATTTTATACAGTACTGCATTTAAAATATTTCAAATGTCTATTTACATTGAATTCCTAATGAAAGAGATGTTTTTATATCAAGCATTTAAAATATCTGCTTTTAAAAATTGAGGCAATCTTCAGTAACGAAATTTAAAGAATGTTTACTCTCTCAAAACTGTTTTGAAATCAAATATTTTAACTATTAGAATATATTTATGAAATAATCATTTTCTGAAATAAGTTTTATATGAGCTTCAGAATGCATACGTTTTAACAGGAAAATATTGAATTCATAGAAGAAATATTATTCGGTGATCTCCATCTTTATAAACATATCTAAATTGTGAATAATTGGTGTATTTAGATGCTGCAATATATCGAATGCCCATGCATTTACAAAATAGTTAAATGAAATGATATCACTTAACGATAATTAAAAGAACATTATTAGTAAATATTAACCTTCAATATTGTGTGAAAAACTTATACAAACACATTATATATAGTATAAATGAAAATATGAAGTATGAAATGAAAATTTTACTTCCAAAATTTTAAAAATAAGCTTTTACGTATAATTCAGTCATCAAGAAACCCAAATTCAACTAATTTTAAAAATGGTTTTTACCATTAAAATAAATGTAAAAACTGGCTTCTTGAATCAATTATTTAAATAAATTGACAATTTGTTAAAAAATGTTTTTGTGTGATTCAGCTCTTTACTAAAGATTATACAAGCAATTTTTTGATTAATTTAAGTCATCATCAAACGAATATGCAAAATACACTTGTTTCGAAAAATTAAGAAAAGTTTTACGGAAATAATGATTACTCTCAGAGTTAAAAGTTTTATTTTATAAAATATATACATCCAGAATATAATATATTTTGCTAGATGTAAAGTATCACGAAATCAGCAAATAATTAGTATATTATGGCAATTAGCAGCTTTATATAAGGATCAAATCGAATATGTCAGTGTTCAGAAGGTCTAAATGTCACAATGAAATCTATGCCAAAACTTCCTTGATATTAAACTATTTTCACTTATTTTAAAATTGATGATTTTGGGAAATTGCATGTCACAATTATTGTTATTACTCAAAAATTAAGCAGAAATACTAAAATTAGTTTCTCTCCTGAGAAAATTCGTATGTGTAAAATCAAGTTTATTAGAGAAAATTAATAAAAATATTCAGTTAATTATAAGATGAAAAGAATTTTTCATTACGACTGTGAATTCTCAGTTTTTAATTACAGTTTATAGGCTCTTTTTATTTTAAGTGGTTGTTTTCGTGAGTATCAAGAAATTGACTTAAATTATTTGCTTAAAATAAACTGCATTTAGACAGATTATAATATTTAATATGGTATTGGGATCCAGGGAAAATATTTACATCTATGTTTCTAAAATATTTAATAAATTTAGTTTAATATTAAATACATCAATGCTTTGGATATATTTGATTTACTTAGTTATGAAAAATTACTTATTTTTGAAATTAAGAATTGAGATGTAAATATAAAAATGTGCATACTTTATAATCAGTTTGGCTTTGTTTACTGTTTTTCTTTTTATGCAATCATCTTAGTTTTCTTTTTATAAAAATTATAGTTTTAATATGAAATTTTTAATATTTGTTCAAATAGTTATAATGCTAAATGTATTTTTATTAAGTTTTTAGAATAAAATTTTATAGGTTATAAAAAATTAAGAAAAAAGTTTAGTTTTCTAATGTTTTCAAAGATATGACATAACTATACATTTAACATTCATGGACGTAAAAATAGTTAAATAACTATTTTCCATAATAACTTTCAATAGTCCTTCAAATATTTTTATTAAAGTACAATAAAATAAAAAATACTGAAATAGCAGCATTTTCGTATAATATACCTAAGAGAATACTTTAAAACTTTATTATCAAACTTAAGAAACATCTGCATTAATTTTTTTTCAAATAATGATATTTCCATTTATCCCAAAGTAAAACAAAGGATATCATTTGAGGGAAAGGTTTTTATTTCACATTGATTTTATATTAAAATAATCTTATTTAGATCCACTAAACAAAGAAGAATGAAATAATTTAAATAGCAATAAGGAAATCAATTGAATTCTAGAGCATATGTGGTATTTTGAATGACCTGAGCAGAATTTCTTAGAAGAAATTTTCGATATTCATCTAATTCATTATTTGCTTTTCTTTTGGAAGTTGAAGTTTCTTAAGAAAGAAGAATAAAAATAAAATTCGTACATAAAGTCTGCTATACCTGCTTCGATAAGATTTTATTGTTATTTCTTTTCGGAAAATAAAACAATGGAAGTTAGAGTGATTTCTCCCCATCGCCCATGTAACAAATTGCGCGTTTCTAAGGAGGGAATTTTCTACCGTACAGTTTTGTTTCCCTAGGTAATAAAACAAACTTCTTGTCATGGAAGGAAGTGGTTTTACGGCCTGGTTAAAGACATTTCCTTATAATAGGGAGGGAACTATTTTTTGACATAAAATGCCTTTTCATGACACATGAAATCTGAAATTAATATTTCATCGAAACAACGAAGTATTTTATAATGTTACGAAACTCTCAACTTTAATAATAAAAACTATACAGTTGTGCTAAGTGTTAATAATAAAGTTTTCATTTCTAAACTAAATGTTTCAACATACATTGGCTTATTTTTCTGTAAAAATGCTACGAACATAAAAAATTTAATCTTGATTTAATATTTATGACTGTTAAATGACTAATGACTAAAAATATTTCTATAATCAAAAAAGTATCAAATAAAATGATAAAATATGGCAAAAACTTAAACTTTTTAAAATATAGGATTATTACAAAAATATCATCGGATTTCCAAAGAGCTTATTATGTAACATAATTGGGTTACAGCCATGAGTTATACATCAAAAGAAACCGAAAGTATTCAATATTGACGTCCATACTGTAGGTGTTGAATCTGTATTTCTTGAGTAATACGACAAGTATCAAGGCGATAGCTCAATCTACTACACACATTACTCAGCTGTGTTACATCTGTGGTCTTGAATCTAATTGTGATGTATTTCTGCAGCTCACATCCAAAGTTGTAGGTAACGATAGCAAATAAGCAGTCTTTAACATATCCCTAAACGTAGATTTCGTACGATGAAAGGTTGGGCGATCTGGGTGTCCATGATAACAACAGTATTTTGCCATCCTAGCCACATCGACCAATCCATCGTTGTGGGAGTTAACGATTAAGTTAGTCAAACACATCTTTGTGCCAGTTTGGTGGAGTTCCATTCTGTTGGTAAATAAAACCATTGATATCATGTTTCAGCTATGGAAACCACCATAAGTGAATAATTTCCTAGTAGAAAGGACCCGTCACGTTGTCCGTACAAAAAGTGTATACTTTGTTACAGTAATCTACACAAAAAATACTGAATTTTGTGGAATCGCATTCATGTTCCACAATTTCATTGAGAATTTTCCGCGTCAGATGTTTACACTATGTCAGTTGCTTTGGCCACCAAAATTAAAATAAGATTCGTCACTGAAAACAAGCTTGTTCTCAAAGTCTGTTCCCACGGGCCTTTTGCATTTTCTCACAAAATGACTTTCTTTTGACATAATTCGTCCTGTTTAAAGGCTTACAATATCTGTATTTGTTACGGCTTAAAACGTAATATTTTTCTTTAAATTTTTTACACAGTTTACTCTAAGATGACAAGTTCGTTGCTAATGTGGTTTGTATTTCTTGGGACTACTTATGAAATTCTCTCTTTAACTCTGTTCACTGTTTGTTCAGTAACGCTTGGTCGATCAGAACTTTTGCTATTACATAAATAACCAGTTATTTCACTGTCAATAGAGCGAAGAATAGTAAGCAGTTTGTATTTTTTTATTCTCGCCGGAATGTTCTTTGAACGGTTATGAGCGATTCAGCCTTTGAAAATTCTAGTGTAAAAAAAAAAGAGTTTTTTGCGCTTTAATCGCTATTTAGAATATGATGTTGGTGCAGCAACCATGGCAAAATGTGAAACTATAGTTAACACCTTCTCGTTTACGTGTCAAGGAAACATAAAGTTAAGAAAGTCGTATTTAATAATGTATCAAAACATGTTGATTTATTTCTAATAACACTGTATTTTATTGAAATTAAAATACATCTCTTAATGCGTAAAAAATCAACTACTGAAGGTATGTTTTGTTCCATTAAATATTAGTAGCTAAGTTAAGTCAAAGTTCTCCAAAGTGATTGAATTTTAAAAATGCTATTTTAAAACAAAATTTTTGGATAAATCTAATGCAACATCTAAAGGGTCCTTGAGCCAAATTAATTAAATTAATGAGAATAGTTTTACATCAGAGGGATTAATTAAATGCTAACCAATTGTACCAATATCTAGAATTTTAGTTTTTTTTTCATAACTGTGAAGCATAAAAACGCAAATGATATTACTGTTGCATAGATAGAAAAAAACGTCTTGATTTTATTAGTTTATAAATTTTTATAAGTTTTAAACTATTTCTTGCTATAGTAAACAATGTAAAAAATAAAGGATTTCATAAATACTTCCTTAGAATTCAGAAATTAAAATAAAGAATGATAACATTTAAAATGGATAAAATAATGAATCATATATAAGATTAAAATAATATATTTTTATGCTCGAGCCCCATGTATGCCTTTTAATATTTTTAGTCATATGAAATGAGTTATTAAAAGGATATGATGAGGAATGCCTTATTTTCCTTTACAAATATTTATTAAATTTAATAAATATTTGTAACTTTTTTTGTGGAAAAAGTATATTCTAATGGGGGAAAAAAAGCTCTTACGCTTTAATCCTATCTAATAGAAAAATGAAACTGTGAAATGTGTTGTATCTTGAAGAGAAATACCTGGAATTAATTGTTAAAAATTTTACAATAAAAGATTATCAAAGGAACGCAAATCATACAAGAATAAAGAAATAATAAGTCATAATTTGACATCAAATATTTAAAAAATTTAATTTTTTTCTTAGATCTCACATTTAAAATTGCTAATAAATAACTTCAACAATTTGAGTATCAAGCTATTTATAATATTGAAGAAATAAAAAAATGTATATAAGTGTGTGTAGGCAAATAATTTGAAAATTCTAGGATTTTTAGCTTAGGAAGGTATTATGTTGAATAAAAAATGCATTATGCAAAAATTATAGTACTTATATTAGAAATGTTTACTATAGAGTTAATTCACGAAGAATGAACAAAAAACATGATTGTATTTCTGTTTAAATGTAAATACTACATTGAATATAAATCATAACACATATCAATTAAAGTATTACCTTTTTTGAAAAATATAATAAATTAATTTATTTGTTGATTCTGTTTTTTACTACACTTTTATTCATCAAAACCTTAAAACAATTATGTTGAGTTTTAATCACATTTTAAGGGTGATGCATTCAATAGTATGTAAACAATTAAAATTTTATTAGCTAATTGATATTCTTATTTTTATCTTATTAGAAAGCCGAGAAGGCAGTTTGTAATAATTTTGAATAAAATTTAAAAAAAACATTTGAAGATTGTATTGAAATGATAATAAATGTAAATGCATAAAATTATATATAAAACGTGTATTTTAAAATAGGAGAATAAAATAATCGCAGAAAAATAAGTTAGAAAAACAAAAACACACAAAAATACTATTCGTATTGCTAATGTTTTGTCAGAGTTAATTTGGTACACAGTTTGTTTGTACACAATTCATTCGTATGACATACACTTCATTTGCTGAATTTCAGAATTATTTATAAATGTATGATATGTGGGTAACACTATGAGAATTAAGTAAATACTTTTTACTGTATTATTTAAATGTTACAGATTTAATATTATGTTAAACAAGAAATTTATAAATTAATGAAACACACGTAAAATACACATATAAATCAATAAATATAATTTTATTCTTGCTATCAATAAAAGAGAAAAATTATGATACATGTTTAAAAATATTTTATTTTTTGTCTTAAAATTTTTCATATATGCCCTAAAATAAATTAAATAAAATATATAGTACATACTGTATCTTTTTTAATTAAGTGTTTTTGCAATGCAAAATTAGGATTTAAAGTCAGATAATGTCAAATTTCCCTTCAGGAATAATTATAGTAATAACGGGGACTTTATGTCTCATATGCATTTTTACAATTTCTTATATAAAAACATTTATCATTTGCATTTACTTTGCAATTTCATAAAATAACAAAAATTAGTCAGTACGCCGTGTCTAAATGATTTTGTTATTTATACCAATAACAAAAGCATTCGTCATCGGTATGCTGAATTCCATTCAAACGAAACTCATGTAGCAAAGATATAAGGCATTACTTATTTTCTTGTTTATATTAAAAAGTTAAATTTTTAATCAAATACCAATTATTCATATTTTATAATATTTCTTAGTAAAAATTCACATTTGAAAGATTTCTAAGATTATTTTTCTTTCAATTCCTTTTTTTTTTTTTTTTTTTTATGTTTTATTTATACAATATGTAGGTATTACTGCAGATCTGATATTTTATTTATTAAGGTGTTGTAATTAAAACAGGTTTTATAACATTGTCACCAGTCTTCACATAATAATGAAGGAAGAAATAAAGTTTAGAAAATATGCCTATAATTTATTCCAATTTTAACCTATTATCTCTCGTGTTATTTAAAATTGCTGAAAAAAATCCCTACATGTTTATTATTTAATTTTCAGTATTCATTTGCCCAGAAATGTTTTTGATAATGTGTGAAATTGTTTCTGCTTTTTTATATGAATATAAATTTTTTTATTAATTATAATATGAAATGTAAACCTTATATTATTCCTTACGCAAATAAAGTTGAATAAAATTTCATAATTTAAATTACAATTTTATTTGAATTTTTTCATATCACTTTTATATCTTATTTAAGGTTCATTGTATTCTAAACTTAATTTTATAGATAAATAGAAGTAGGTTTTTTTAAGACTATTAACTTATAAGGTAAATATAATTTTAAACGTATTAAGTATATTTCTATTTTTTATTTTTGTAACTAATATTATTTTAATTTTTCATAATCTTTGTAAATCACAAAAATATATTAAAAATGTATTATTCAGAATATATTTCATCTCCTTTATTAATTCAATAGTTTAAAGAATTTTTGAGGAAAGAAAGTGTTGTAAATGTCGACTCAGTCTTTTCGCATATCTTAAACATTGCGAGAATCATGTTTAAAAAAAACAGCCATATCTCCGCCAGATGATATTTAAGAAAAATAAAATAAAATAATTCCATATATATGGCACTAAAATATAAACTATCTGAATTGTAACAGACACAAGTTGGATAGATTTATTTCTGTTCTTTAGAAAACTGTTTAATATTAAAGTAATGTATCTTCGTCAAGTTGGTAATTTATACTCTTCTATTAAATGTCACTGCATACAAAGGAATTTTTTTTGTGAAAAACGAATGAGATATATCAGTATTATATATTTTTAAATGATATAATATCTATATATATATATATATATATATACACATACACATACACACACACACACACACACACACACACAAATATATATATATATATATATATATATATATATATATATATATATATATATATATATATAATGTAAAAATTACTTTTCCCGTGTTTATCACCTCATTATATGCAATAATAAATTAAAATATTCATTCTGAAAAAATCCTGTTGATAGAAAACAAATATTGATTTTAATTGATAGAAACAATTCAATAATTATTTTTACATTCAAAACTAATTACTCATAAAAAACGATATTCCATTTTCAGTCAATTCTCAGTCGGTTCGTCTTACGAATATTGGTCAGGATTTGAATTCAGAATTCTTGCATGAAATAAATGAAAATATTATCAACATGTTGGTCTTCAGCTTGCTTAAAAATCAGTGTTTTTCTAATTTTAATTTAAACGTTAGTAATTCAGATGAAAATTGAAAAATAAATTCAATAAAACGGTAATAAGCACTCATTTGGGCTCCCTGATATATTAATTACGACATAATATAATTAGTTTAAATGTGGAAAAATTTCGTTATGGAACTGTTTTCAAATCAGAAATGAACTAATGTTTTTCTTTTCTTTATTTAAAATTCTTTTCTTTGAAACCTTCTGCTATGGAACACTTTTCACTTCAACATTAAAATAGATTGGTTCTTTTTCTGATTTAAAATTTCCATATATATTTAATCTTTATCTGTAGAGGAAAGTATTCATGATATTGGACCCTCTTTACATTCCTTTAAAGTTAAGAGAGAGGCCAAATCATAAGTATTAATTGAATATGAGTTTTAACAGTTTTCATGTTTTTAATAGCTGAAAAATTGATAGAATTTCAATTTGAATAAATAGTGAATATGTTTAAAAAGAACTGTAAAATCCCCACATGATAAACTGTTTGCGCAAATTTCTGAAAATAATTAAACTAAAAGGGTTTGGAATAAAAAGTTTTGTACTTCTTAAAAGCGAGAAAAATAGAAAATGACAGTCAAACTAATAAAAGATACCAAAAATATACGCAGCTTAAATAAATTTCGACAGAATTTTTTTATAAAATTTACAATTGCTTTATATGGTATTTTGCCCAGTATACATGCAAAAGACTTCGTGTAAAAGTTTTCTAAAGAGTAACTTAATTTATTAAAAAATATTAGAATTAAATTGTAAAATCATTTATTGTTTCGACGACAAAATGTTTGGAAAATAACATTAGTTACATTTTAAAAACTCTCAGTAAAGATCTTTGTTGAATTTGCAAAAAAAAGTATATTATCCAATTTTAATTAAACAATATATACACAAAATTCTAAAAAACTCTTTAAGATAACCAGAATACCTAAAATCTAGTAATATTCTGTTTGTTGTGCATATTTTTTTACTTCAAAAATTCAGAAATAAAGCAAAATGAAACTAATAACTAAGAATGATATGATCGGAATTCAGATTATTCATTTCCTTGAAGCATAAATCCATGAAAGTGAAAATAAATTTTATAAAAACTAACACGCTGAAATCCTAGCTTATTTCCTCTTTCATTTAAATATTCTGTTTATAAATAATGGATATTGATAAAAGGGTTCTCGAAAGCAGTGGAGAAAAAAAAAGTAAAGTCAGGAAATTATCTGTGCTACACAAAATAAATAAGTATGAGAAAAAAATTAAAACTCTCTCTTGCTAGAGGCATTATAAAAATGAATGCATTACATGGAGAGTTATCAGGAAAAACTGGAGTTGGTGCAGGATCCCCGATTTTCTGTTACCGAGCATTCCTGGGAAAATGAGGAAGAAAATAGAACGATGAGAGGAAAAATTCTATCCTCGTTCTTCTATCTCCGGGGCATTTGAGATAGCTGCATCATATATCAGGAGAGAAAAAATAGGGGCATTCTCTTCGTACCCCAACTCTTCCAAACATGGGTGCTTGAAGGGATGAAATGTGGGCACTGCCTTCTTCCCTTGGTTTTTCTTCTGTAAAATGTATCTCTTCTTCCACCTCTGGAACACCCCCCAGCTTTCCGTTCTTTCGCCCCACTCCCTCACAATCGAAAAATTTCACTCTCGGTATTCGGGCAGTTATCGATGAGGTTGAGAGTGACTGTCATAAGTCAGGTTAAGAGGACTTCACCAAAAATGTCATCTTTATTGCAAGTTTCTTTTGGTTCCAACACAAATCTATCTATTTCGATAATATTTAAATAGCAAACGTAAAGATAAAAATCGAATGATTGAAAAAAAAATTATAAGCTGTTTCTTATAAAATACGAACCATTTTTAAAGAACAAAAATTCAAATGTTCAGTATATCAATTTTATTCATGCCAAAATGATTAATAAAATAAATCTAATGACACACCATGGTTAATATTTTTAATTTATAGGAATATCTGAAGTTTGCATTTAAATGAATTTTATGATTTCGAAACATGCTTTAAATAAAATTAAAAGGGACTATCATTAATATTAAATTTGCAGTTGTTTTTAATGTTAATTAAAGTTAATTTTTATTAGTTTATCTTTAATAAAAAATAATGTATTGTTTTGAATTTATAAAATTTCCAGGTACAGATGAAAATATGCCTATCTATGTAATTGTGAATCATTATAGAATATATTTTCTTATTGAAATATATTATATATAATATATTTTACTATATACTGAAATATATTTTATATAATATTGAAATATATTTTATATAATATTGAAATATATTTTAATAAATGCAGATTTTAAATTGGAAACAGAATAATGTATACATATGAAAATGTTGTGAATTGCTTCTAGAGATTGTATGCACTTTATTTCATAACATTTCACTATGAAAAACTATAGTGCCCATGATAACTCATTTTATGACATGTTTTTCTATAAAGACAAGGAGACAATTTAATATTTAAATAATATTTAAAATTTTCATTAAATGTAATTAACTTGAATGGTTTAAGCGCGCACAAATGTTAATTCTTTTTGGTAAAATATATTGAAATCATAAAAAAATTATAATTAACAAGTATAATAAATAATATATTTTAAACATAATATTGTTGCCATAATAAATAGTTTCGATTTATCTTATATTAATCTATAAAATAAATATTACTTAAACATCCTTATACGCAATATTTTCAGAATAATAATTTTTTATAAAATATATGTGATTTTTTTTTTTTTTTTTTTTTTTGTATAGCTTAATTTATGCTACTTTAAATATAAAAATAAATTTATACGCAAAATAATTACATTTAAAAATATTCTATGGTTATTTTTCAACATGAATTTAAACTTTAAGTACTTTGTAAATCTATTTGTTTTTAAAACTACATTTAGTCCCAATTTACAATATTTTTCAGAGAAAAAAAATCTAAGAGTAGAAAAATTATATAGGATTATGCCAGTTTTTAAATTTTACGAAGCAATCTCTAAGAAATTCGAAGTACGAATAAAGAAGCAAAAATATGTTAAGTTACAATGTAAAATGATCAATATTGAAAGTAATATTTCCCTCTACTTAGGTGACTTTTATAGCGACACAATAAATATACGATAATGTTTTTAGACTGTATTCATTACTTTCCCATATGTTTACAGATGCTCTTCAATTTTTCTAAAAAAAAATATGTATGTTATTATCCTTACATTATTATATGGTTATAACTGTATGGAATTCTTTGTTGATTGACAACAATTCCATTTTTGTCATAATTCATTTGCAGAAATTGCTGACAAACAGTATTTAACGATCAAATAATATGTTAAAGTCTTTATAAATGTCAATTCTAGATTTTATGTAGGATTTCACTCTCCACATTTAGAAATAAAATTTATTTTGATCCGAAAAATTTTCAAGAGAAAGATAATAAAAATATGTAAAAATATATACATATATAAATAATTATTTAAAGAAAAATTACACTATAATTTTCAATCTTCTGATAAGTGGAAAAAGCACTTTAACACTTATTCATTTATATATGTTTCTTATGTCTTATTTCAAACAAAATTTTAAACTGCAAAAGAAAAGTAAATGTGTAAATAATTGATCTAACTATCAAATTAACTTATCTATTTGACGCAACATTCCTTGCATATATATAATCAATTTAAATGTGCTTAAATTTAACCACATTTTATAAGAAGAAAAACTATGTTATTTAAAAAATATATTACATATAATATTATGGAAACATTTTATGATATAAGTCCCCATATGTGTTTATAATTTATGCATCATATAAATTTGTTGATAGTCAAATAATGCACAATTTTCTGGAACAGAGTTTAAATATTTTAAAAGCCAGCAAAAGGTAGTTTAAAAAAACAAGAATGCTTTGAAGACATTATTTTATATATAAATGCAATGGATAAATGCTAACTGGTGGCAGAATGGCTAACATCTCTAACTTCAAAGCAGTAAGTCCTGGTTCGAATCCTGGTTCGGTCATTGATGTTAATTTCTCTCTTTGTGTATGTTTCCTTGCACTTTCTGGTCAAAAATAAGAAACCCAATGACTATGCTATCTTTTCCCTGAAACAAATTAACTAAAATTGGACCTCATCTGTGTCCTTCGTAGCAATGCATCTGATTGAATTCTCAATGACAATTAGACATTAGAAAATAAAAACAATGGATAAAAATAAATATTTAAAAATATAATAAATAGTTAATGAATACTTTACTTCAATTTGAATACACATAATAATTCAAACTATGTAGAAACAAATGCTTTCGCAAAATATCTATAATATATTCTTAAATAAAAAGATTTAGAAACTCAAATATATATATACATACACACACACACACACATATATATATATATATATATATATATTCCTTACTTATCATTTTGCTAACTGTAGTAATATTAAAGGATTTTTCAAGAAATATGTGTCATAATAAGACACTATTTAAAGTTCAAAATTATACAAATACCTATAATTTTTCTTTTCCTCTGGTGCATAAATTGGATTTCATGAAATTCGTAGAAAAATTTCATTTCTTCAGTTAAAATTCTTTAAAAAAAGATAGTCGTAAAAAATACAAATATATTTACACTTTTGAACTTAAAAATATTTAGGACAATAGAATTAAAAATTTATTTGAAAGTATTAAATTTCCTATCTACATTAATAAAATTAAATTTATTGTATGCAATTGTTTTTAAGTTTTTCATAAAATGTATCTTTTAAATAAAATTTGAAAAAAAATGCATTTTCTCTTATATATTTTTACATAAGAGAAGCATTTTTAAAGTAATTATATATTACGTATTATCGTTATTATTATAAGAAACTTATGATGAGGAATTTTCTAATGTTAATAATATTTTGATACTTAAAAGAATATTAAACATTATTAGTCAACTCGTTGAAAGCGTAATTGATATTTTAATTATGGTTATCTATTTATATCATGAGATAACAAACTTGTCTATTGAAATTTAAGAAAATTTTCTGCTGATTGAATTTTAAGAAAGGGGCATTTACATAAAACTTAATATATTCTTTAAAATTATGATTAACATTATCCTATTTTGTATAGTATTTACATTTATATTTTTCTAACTAAATACATTATTTCCAAAACTTCTAAAGAAATTTTTTTCAATATTATCATCTATCATGTGATATAAACTAAATTTTAATTTTTATAACATTTTTTATATTATCAAATAATATAATTAAATAAGTTTATATTATTAAATAACTCAATACTATCATCTATCATATGATGTAAACTAAATTTAAATTTTTATAATAATTTTTTTTATATTATTACATAATAAAGCAATTACTATCCTAGTTTACCTACTTTCATCATTTATTCTTTTAAGATACTTATTCAATAATGAAAATAATGTGTTTAAAATGATATTATTACAGTAGAATGTATTTTTCTTAGTGCAAAAAACAATGAGTAACCTTGCTCACAAAAAATCTACCACTGAAATCCAAATTCCATGTTATTTTTTTTATTTTTTTTTTCATTCAATTTTGAAAATCCCTGATATTAGACAAGTCTTAAGTAAAATGTTTTTCTAAAAATTTCCTATTTTCCAAATGGATTTCCAAACATTCAATTAGTTTTTACCATCTGGAAAACACAAATTTTTACAACCTTTATATATTTTATATACTGATATCTTTCAAAACCTATACTGATTTTAAGTTATTTTTGCTTTTTGTAAAAGCACAAAATTTTTTTTCCTAGTTATATTATGATTTTATGTGTTCCCTGAATAAAAATTACTTTGATGAAGTTTTCTTATTTTATTAGCAAAATTTAGATGCTATTATAAAACAAATATCGAACAAAGTATGTTTTAATTCAAATTGTGTTTCTTATATATATTAGAGATCATAAATTAATATTTTAAAGTATTTTACTCCCATATTTTTTATAATATTTTAACAATTGTATTATTTGTCAAAGTTATAATATGCTTAGCCAAATATTTTTTAATACAATCACAAATCCTCATATTTGAATAATTTTCCTATTGTTATTCAAATTCTAATTCTCTATACTAGTGCTTAACATTTTTGATAATATTAAAATAAATTTTTAAGAGATTTCATAAGGTTTTTTTACTCAAAATTCTGATTTTGCTTACACCTTTTTAGTTCTTTCTTTCTTTTTTTCACTTGTTTTTGTTTTTTTCTCAAAAAGCTCCTTGTTTAAATGTTCTTTAATATTTTTGAGATATTTTTTTTCTTCTTTTCCCTTTTTCTCTTTAGATACATTATTTTCCGTGGCTTCGAGGTCTAATATAATTCTGAAGCTATACAATTTTGTAAATTAGAAAATTTATTTTTAAAACAAACTTTTTCCACAAATTTTGCTATCCACTTCATAGAAATATGCACATACTTGATCTTTTTTTTACTTCCATTAATTTTGTAACCATTTTGTGTTCTTAGAATTTCAAAACTTGCTGCATTCTATCTTTTTCTATTCATTTGGTTATTATTTATTTCTGGTTTAGGTATTTCAGTCACATATTAATACAAAAGAAAGGATGCTAATTTTAAGCTACTAAAATTTCAAAATATTTTTATAATAAGATAAATTACTTTAACAGTTTACAAATTCAATAATAATAATAATAATAATAATTTTGAAAAAAAAACATGAAATTTAAAAAATATTTTCCAAATATTAAATTAAGAATTCTCCGAAATTTCAAGTGGCCTATTTTTGAATTAAGTTTAAATTATGTTTCAAAGAAACAGGAACCACTGTTTTAAATACATAATTTTTCATAATTAATTTTTTAGCCCTTCTTACAGTTAAAGCAACATCAAAAACTTCAATGATAAGTAATAATTACATTGTAGAAAAAAATGTATGAATAATTTTTAACTCTTTTCATTTTATAGTTCATTACTTTTTCTCTCCATATAGATTATAATTTATCATTTATTTATTTGAAAATATTTATTATTTTTCGTTACTCGCGTGTTTTTCTTATATTATCCTTATTCGAATGTTTGAAGATAGTCAAAACATTTGAACACCACTTGCATTATCTATATAGCGACCTATCTATCTATCTACATACATACATATTATATATATATATATACATATATATATATATATATATATATATATATATATATATATATATATATATATATAGTGGGTGTTAAAAACTTTAAAATAGTATATAACACCTTTTATCACTATTACCACATTAACGTTTGCGACAAACGTATAAGCAATAGAATCTTACTTTGTAACTGATTGTCTACAAAGTAAGCTTTCATTACTTCTCAAGTTTATAAACGCATTAAATAAAATTTAAAATGCTCATTCAAGGGTTGAGAGAAAAATGTTCGCAATCCTTTAAGTGCATTTTTCTCAAAACCGAGTTGATCTCTTGCCTTTCAGGAGACGTCTCCTATTTCAAGTGAATTTATTTGCGTCCTCAGGTTATGAAGGGCAACAAAGTGCAGAGGAGTCGATATAACCTCTCTGCACCCAAGGGGATTCAGTAAATAGCTGGACACGATCGTAAATTCTTTTCCACTACCCGAGGTTTTATGATCGCTTTTACTTTAAGCACCCCCAAGCCATGAAATATTCGCTATCAAACTAATTCAGGAGTATAACTCCTCCGGTATATTAATTTTCCTCTCACTACGCTTCAATTTTTATGTGTTGGAGTCAGCTTTCTAGTACACTTGCTAAACTACTAAACCAAATTGATGGTGGTTAAAATATTAGACATTTTAATAGAAATAACAAAACACCAATTGCGTTTGAAAATTTCAAAAAATTTACGAATTATACTGAATTTGCTTTATTTTTGAGAATAAAGATGAATTAAATAAGAGGCAATATAGGGTTTAATAAAGTTAAAATAAAACATTTTACAAAATTTTCAATTTTTAAAAATAATTCAAAATTTACTATATACTTTTTATTCTGATGAGAAGCCTGTTTTTTGATTTTTAAAGTATACGCATTCTTTCTGGATAGTACTTCTTTTTAAGAGATTCTTACATTTTTGTTGAAAATTTTCGTGATTTCTAAGTTCCCAAAAAATTATTTGAATTTAGATAACTCCTCTGTGCTACGTAGCCATATATATTTTGCATACAAACTTAACTGAAGTAAACATGATAATTTTGGATCAAATGGTGATCTTAATTCTGTTTTATTCAAAATAAATAAAAAATCATAAAATGACGAAGAGCCGTAGAACGAAAACTATTTTGCACCTTAATTTGCCACTCTATTTTTCGTGATATTTTAGATAACTTTATGAATATTTTACATTTTAATATTTCTCCAATATATACAAAATCCAATACATACTTATTACAATATAAAATATTTTAAAATACAATTATATAAAATAATAATTTAAATGCTTGCTTCAAATATTAACACACATAAGTGTTTCTGCTCTAATCAATTTATACTACAATAAAAATATATAGTTACTATAGTTATTAACAAAAAACAACACATTGAAATATATATTAATTAAAATATAACATATCATTTTTATTGAGATAAACATATTTATCACAAAAGTAAAAAACTTTTTTCAAAATTAAATTTAAATTTAAATTCTAAATCATACTATTTGAAAATGAAATAACTTTTCAATTATTTTTTGAAGATCATAATTACTTCATTTGCATATATTTTGGAATTAATTTTTAAAATTTAAAAAATATCCATTGATGTCTCCATATCTTTAAAGTTTTTCTTTAAAGCTGATTAAGGTTGTCATATTACTATCCATGTTTACATGTTTTTTTTCAGCTAGTACTATCTCAAATTTCTAATTAACTTAGATTTGTGGGGAACAGGCTTCCAATCCTTATCCATATTCCTTTTTTTATAACAGCTATTTAATTATATTAAATCATTATCGAATATTCAAAATGATTTACCTGGACTCTATATCTTTGACATTGCATGCTTCTATTTATTTTGCCCAAATATTTCTTTTCTTTGAACTTGTTGACGTCAGAAATAAGCGCGCGCATTTTATGGAAAACTATGTTGACAAAATAGTACTTTTATCTTATTGGGGAGCCCGTATTATGTCTTTTTATCATTCAAATTAATTTTAGAGACACTTCAAGCTGCTGACATGTTGTATCATACCCGACCCTAACTTTCAAATGTAGTTCTATTAATTTTGAAGGGCATTTGATTGTCTTCTGCTAATTTAAAAAAAATTTCTTATTAGTTTTTTTTTTTTTTTTTCCGCATTATGAAAATTTTCTATCTTGAATAAAATTTATTTTCTCTATTATTTTAAGATTAATATAAGTAAATGCCTTAATATTCATAAATATCCTGAACACTGGCTACTAGCAACCAATGGACAGAAAATGACTATGCTCAATATGGGAGTATCCACAATGTCTTGCAAATGCAGCAAAATTTCGGTATACATGCTTTTCGGAGCGCTACCGGCTTCCGAGCTGGCTGCCGAATGGTTAGCTTTCTTGCCTTTGGTTCTGCAGTTCGTGGGTTCGATTCCCACCTTGGGCATGGATGTTTGTAATGGTTTGGTATCCACTTTAAACCATAAGTCCAGGTTTAATTAGCCCTCGTGTGCAAAAAATGACCATTGAGTGACAAACAAACAAGCTTCTGGCTCCCATCAGAAGCGTCAGTTCATGCAGGATGACGCCATTTTTGCTGCACAGGCATCCCGCAAATCTTCCTCAGTTCCCTGTTCCAGCCTTTTTCGTCACTGGAGGTGCACTGTGAACGCGTCCATGTGTCTGTTAGCTGTGATTTGCTGTGAGAACCAACCTGACCTTCTTAGTCCAATTACCATGCCCCTCGTAAACATGTCTGTCTGCTCAAACTGACTCCGTCGACGATGGCTTGTCATTCTCTGCAATTACAGGTGTCCTTTGCGACAAGAACAAATTTTCAAAGCAGCAATAACGATGCGGTTCTTCACCTTATATCTTATCCTATATGCACTGGGGAGCTGCCCATTTCACATTATTTGCCTAACTCATATGATTTGTGTATGTATGTGTGTGCATGCGTGCTACTTACTGACTTAATTTCTGTCATGAACTAACTCCATATGTAACAATTGTTAAGGAGAAAGATAGTTAATTCCTTATAAAAATCATGCCAGTTTGATGATTATTATACTCCTAAATTTGTACTCTTTGAGTAGCGTATGAATTTGCCAAGAGGAATGAAGTCAATATTTATTCTAAAAATTCAAATTAAAAGCGTGGAATCATCTTTCACACATTAATTTTTAATATCTCTGATTTTTTTTTTTTTTACAAATTTAATGTAACCATATTCTGGTACATCAATTTTCTCAGACATGGTGTCAAATATTTACCAAAAATTTTGCGTGATTTCTTACTACTAGTTTATTAAAAAAAAACTCTAACTGAATGATGATAGATGATTTAAATGTTTTGGCAAACAGTAAAGAAGTGAATTTTAACTACTTCTTTATATTTTTTTGCGTATTGTCAATTTTTTTATTTTTGTAAACTCTTCTGTATCCAAATATATTAATAAAATCACAAATAAGGATAGACTTAAATTCCTACAAAATGTTAGGGTTCATTGCAGAAGCGGATACCCCAAGGTTAGCCAAAATATTTGGCAATAAAATTAAATTTCTAGTAATCTTGGTATTTTCAGCGCTTTAACTAACGTAGTTTTAGGGTTACTATATTGTTATTCAAATTTTTGCGCCTATCTTAGTTTAAAAAAGTCGCCAAAAAATCCATGGATACCCGTAAGTAAATTTTTACCTTATATTAAATGTAAACATTGTATATATTGATAATTTTCCAGCAAAAAAAATTGTAAATGAACGAAAAGTAATTGTAAATGGAAATATCCATATAGAATAATCATCTATATCAAATTTCAAATATTTAAAAAAAAAACTTCATTTTATACAAAACAAGAATTTTCTTAAAATATGCTTGTAAAATATAGAAAACTCAGAAAATATCTCCAATCACCATTTATACCATGAGTCATGTAAAATGACTTTCAAGAGTAAAGAATAAGTAATGAGAGGGAGGGTCCCAGTGGAGGGGATCCCATAATGATAATTATTTCTCTTGATACCTTCAATAAATATTCAATTCCAAAGGCTTTCCCAAGAGCCTCACACTAATCATATACATAATTAAAGTATTAAAGCAAATCTTTAATTGAATGTTGTCCCTAGTTTCCCGGATACAAACTTTGGATTATCTTTAGATTGTTCCAGTGATAAAACATAATAATTTTCATTTTCCAATGAAAGTGATATATATCAAGTTTTACTAACTGTTTGAAATTTAAATGTATTCTCAACTAAATAATGAAATTTAAATACATTAAAGTTTAATTATATGAAAGTTATTAATTAATATAATATTACTTTTATTTTATTAATTGTCTAATAAATGAAAATGATATGTCATATAGTTATAATATTTTCTTTTAATTAGGTGTCTAATATTGTCAATATTAATAAAAAATTAATATTGTCAATATTAATAAAAAATTAATATTGTCAATATTAATAAAATATTTTATGGAAAAAAACAAGATTTTTTTCTTATACTTTATGTTACTCCTTTGAACACATAAATTAAGATTTTTCAAGCGAGTGATTTCATTTTTTTTTCAAAAAATGGTTTACATGATTATTTAGAAATGTTTTTATATTTGTTATAGTTTTATTAACTCTTTAGATGAATTTGTCATTATAAATGTATGCAGCTCCAGAAATTCTAGATTAGTATTATCAATTTGAAATTTTAAAAAAAATTATATATTTAAGAAGCATTTACTATGACAATTAGTGCGAAATACATTTGAAATTTGCACAGTATAAAACTTTCATTTCGTACATTAGTTAGTGCATTGTGAAACCATCAAAAATTTTAAACAATGTGTGTGTGATTGAATTTGTCTGAATAAAGCAATTACAAAAAGAAACTCTTCAATGATTACAAATGACTTCACGAGTGAAGAAAATTAAAAATTTGTATCGAAATTACAAATTTTCAAAGTGCGTTTTTTAGTTCAGTATCATGTATTGCATTTTAGAGCTAATTGATAATAAAAACAGCTTGTAATCGAGGAAATAATCTATATAATTTCCTATTTCATAATATGAAAATCATTTCAATTCAGAAAAACTTATTAAGTTTGAAATTCACACATGTGATTTCAAATAACTCTAGTTAGAGTAACTACTGAAGGGATGTCGGGGAATGTTAGTAATCACAAAATTTCATAATTCATTTAACATTTTGCATTCATGATACCGTAAATTTTTGATATCTGTGTATATATAATCTCATCAGAGTGAAAGGATATAGGACACATGTGAGGCGATGATGCCCCCCCACACACATACATTTAAAATCAATTAAAAAGACAAAGGGTTTTAGTTAACACAGGGAAGCAAGTACTGCAGTTCCTAAATCAGAACAAATATCCATTCATAACACCCGACACTATGTTTATTGTTTTAAGTTGTGAGAAAAAGATACATTGAAATAGATTAGGAACTACACTTAGAGCGAAATATACGTAAAACAATACGTAGAAGTTTGAATATTGTGTTGCACCTAAACTTCTGATGCAATGCATTGGTTACATATCATTCAATGTCACAGCTTTTTATTAGTAATTTTAATCGGATGTTAGGGTTTTGAAAACATGGAGTTGATTCACTAACAGGACAATACATAACGATATACTAACGACTTCAGTCATGCATTTTAATGACTATCGTGCAACCTGCCTGTTGAAAGGTATTTTCATAGATAGAGAGTAGTTTCCACAAGCTGCACAGGAAGAAACCAGGAAATGTCTCAAGTATTCATTCCGAGAGATGTGCATACAGAAAACAGAAACCCAACTTATATTATTCAACAATGGTGAATTGTATCCCTAACATTTTGCTCAGAAGAGATGGGTCCTAATATAAAGCAAAGCTGAGCTCCATATGATTGCTATTTGTCATGTATACATTCATTTTTTTCTACAAAGTTGCTTACGATTCTTACGAAACACAGGACTTGGCTAATTATTATGCCGATAATTGTGCACTGTTTCATTATCGCTTTTCCCCAGCAAGTTGTCTCGTTGTTTCTTAGTTCACATCATTTTGTTGACATATTGAAAAAATATAATTTGAAAAATAATTCTTTATTCTGCTTATTAAAGGTTCTTTTAAGAGAAGGCTTTGCACGAGAAATTCATTTCTGTTTATTGTCTGTTCCTATTAATCATGCAAAGAGACTCTATGTTCTTTGTTTCAATGTGTCATAAACAATTGGCTGTGCAATTATTTGAAAATATTTCATCATGTCTTCAGATATTCTACTTTATCATAATTGTATCGCTTTAAGGAGTTGTATGGTTTTTCTATGAATTAATCAATTTGTGCCGGAAATGTTTAAAATAAAAATAATAATTCCTTGCTGGATAATCCCAAAATTACAGTTACAAAACATGGAAATAACCTCCAGAAAATCCTACATATCTACAAAACCAGACAATTGATGATTTTTGTATTTTGAAGGAGAATAATTAAGATGATATATTAAGGAACTATATAATTAGAAATATTAAATGAAGCATGTTCGATTTGCCTATATCAGTTGATAAATAAATCAAAAAATAATATCTCAATTACATTTGAAAGTTGATTCATATATAGTCATGAAATTAAAAAAATAATTATCAAACTGTCATTAATGATAAAATATTTTCTAATTACTTCTTAGGGACCTTTCATTTTAACGTTGCTTACAACAAATTAAAAATTATTTATTGTATTTTGGATTCTAATTTAAAAACAACTTTGTTTAATCCCAATATATAATTAAAAACTTAAATTACAATAAAATTAATAAGAGTTGAATACCATTAACCATTCATTTTATGAAAAATTAATTTATATTTTTAATGAAGAAACAATCTTCTTTAAATCCTCCCTTTAGTTTAGTGTCATGTAGAACACAATTTTAGACTGTGTGTGTGTGTAGGCTGTAATGGAATTGAACCAAAAAGAAATAAAAGTCCCATCTGGATTCCCAAAAGCAAGCTAATGAAATTCTTACAACTGGAGCTTATAGATAGACACTTCTTCAAGGAAACGTCTTAAGTGTCGGACAGAAAACACTTAAATTCTGTCGTTAGAAGACCTCGACCCACTGGTGCGTGGAGGTCCTTAGGGGGAGTGCACTTAAAGTTTTATTGACTTGGGCAATACCTCCGTTCTCAGAGTACAACGTTTAGAGAGAAACAAGAAAAATGTTTAGAAAGTTTTCGAGTAGAAAATATGTTGTTTTTGCAAATGGAGAAGAGTTATATTTCTCATTGATAGTTCTAGAATTTAGTTCATTTTAGAAAACCAAATCAAAAATATTTTTTCAACTAAATTATATTAAATCTTAGAAGAGATTACTGAAAATTTATAGAATAATAATTATGAAGACGTATGTACCTAGTTCAGTATTATATTAGTGCATTATATCGTTTATTTTTATATCAGTTTGAATAGGAGATACATCACAATTTTAAAAAAACTTAAAATAGTTTTGATATAACTAAAAGATGCTATATTTTATATAATCAAACCATTACATGCTTTTTAGATTAAAATAATATTTATTTATGCAAATTTTCCCGGTAGAAGTGAAAAATTAAGCATTGTAAATTTATAGCATTATTTTTTGCGCAAATATATAGTTATTGGAAGACATTTATCGCATTATTGTCACTTATAATAAGCCCTGGGATTTAAATTTTCAGCGTTTGAATATGTAAATTAAATTGTATAAATATTTTTTCAATGCAAAATACTTTAAAGCACTCAAATTATAGTTTCAATTCAAATAAGTTCTTTGGAACAATCATATTTCTTTCAAAAGCATCTACCTGCTCTGACCATACAATTGAAATAAAATTATATATGATTCTATATTTGCTTATTTATTTATCCCCTTGTACAAGGTAAATATTTAATCATTTAAACGCATACCTTGAACTCAATATATACTTTTAAATGAAAAATTAATTGCTTCAAATATTTTTATTTAAACTATTACAATTCAATACTGGTTGTTACTGCTAAAAATTCACATTTTAACATGTCTTGAACTTTAATCTCCATATGTGATTGAAATTGCGCATTGTAAAAATTATATATAAGTATTGATTTATCTTAAATATTTAGTTTCTGAAATAAAACTGGCTGTTAAACACAATAATTGTGTGCACAAAATACATGTTGTAAGCATTATATTATTCCAAAAGAAAACATTGTATTCAAATTCTTCTATATGGTGATCATAACATTCCATCAATTTGTTTAATTGATCAAATAAAAAACATAAGACAAAATGACATGTTGATTAATTTGATATTTTTAAATAATTCATTCTTTTGTTCTATCCTAAGAGAAAGGATTCTGAATCAACATGTGTGACTATAAATAATCGTTGCAAATTTTAAACCTATTAAAACACCACTGGTATAAATTTTGGAAAGTAGTGAAATGTGCACTTTTAGATAACAAATAGAATTCTATAGTCTATAAACTTAGCTAAAAATACATAAATAAATATATTTTTTTGAATATTTTGTGCAATGAAAACTACAAATTCAAATAAAAAATTAAAAAGTTAGCAGTATTATTGGTGAATCATTTAACTAAGCATTTTATTAGAATGGACAATTCATTTCCAATATCTTATGTGGTTTTGTAAAACTGCTCTAAATTAAACAGCAGAAAAGTTTTAAATCAATGGTAAGAGTAACTCAATTTCTGAAATTTTACCCCAGTGTTTTAGAAAGAGTATTCAAAATGATTAAAATCAACTTCTTCCTGCAAAACGTTATGCATTCAACAAGAGATAAATGAAGAATTCAAGCACGGCAATCTGAATTGCACACATAATTGATTAATAAATTCTACATGGGTTTGAGAATGTTCCATTAAATAGAAGTTTTTTTTATATTGTTTTGTATAAGACTAAGGAGATTTAACATTTTTAAAAAACTGGAATATGTTAATAAATAAATAAATGCACAAATATCAATTATTTGTTAAAAGATGTGAGATGAACTTCTTCTAAGCATTTCTGTAAGTCAAAATGTATTCGAAACGATTCATTTATGAACAAAATTTTCTTTTTCAGCGGAACTTAGTTTCAGAATAATTGTATATTACTGTTGTATCATTGGAGCAGAAAAATTCAATAACTATATAAATCTAGATATAACGTGAATGTACTTATGCATATAATTTTAATTTATTAATGAAAATGTAATAGAATATGTTTGCAGTTTTAAGCAACTTATAATTTTTAAATTAATCATAAATTTTCTCCAATGTTTTTCTAGATGTTAATTTTAAACACATTTTCAAAAATGAACAATATAACTAACAGTTTTCTAGCAGCTTAAGTGTTAATTTTTTAATTATATTATTATTTGTTTTATAAGTATATATATAAAATATAAAGTATATCTTTTTTATTTCACAGGTAGAGAAGTGAAGTATTTTTATAAAGTTTTATATTCCAATTTTTTTCACTTGATTGCATGTACTGTTAGCCAAAATAAATATACACTGTTATTCGGTAACGAAAATTTTATATAAATGTATATCATATTTACAATACAATTAATTTAAATATGATTTCTTAAATTTTTAATCATGTATTATCTGATTTCGTCAGACATTTGGAGAATAAGCCACAGCAATGATCATGTAGATTTTGTGGAAATTAATAAATTACAATAAAAACAATTTATATAGGAATTCCCTGAGCAATCAAGCGCAAATGTTTAATTTATAAACCGAAATAAAAGCAATAATCAATAATCAATTTAAATTAATTTCAAACGCTTTGTTGCACATTTTTCATGAAGGAGTTGCACGTTTTATTAATGCAGTTAACAGAATGCACAAAACTTACACTATAAGTCCATAGTGTTGTCAGAGGATAAAAAATACTTGCTGTTCTATAATTTTGTTTATTTGCTTTTCGACATATTGTCTTTCTATCCGTGATGTTTCAAACTTGCTGTACTCATCATAAGATCTAAAAACTAGGGTATATTTTTCACGGATTTGAAGTTTACACTAAGAGGAGGTGGTACAATTTTTCTCTTAATTCTATAAATTTAATTTCATAACCATATTCATATCAGCACAGTGCGATAAAATTAAAAGAAAATTATTATATGTTAGTAATTGATATTTAAAATACATTTCTACAAACTAAAGCAGATCTTAAAACTGGGGTTAAAGCTAATAATTTTAATGCTTCTTTTAATAAACATATTTACGCACATTTCAAAATATCCGTTACAGTTTAAAATTGAATAATAAATTGCTTTCATTTGAGAAACAATAATATAACTATTGCTTAAGCAAGGAATTTTGTTGACAAGACTTAAAATCCCTATTCACCATTGATTTATCATTTGAAACTGAGTTTAAAGTGCGTAAATAGTTTTTGAAACAATTCAGGGACGTCTTTTCTTTAGTCTGCTATTTCACAAGTAAGGAATTCGTATTTATATCAACCACTAAATCTTTAGAATCTAAAACAAAATTTCCTTGTCAAGCTTTCACATGACAAACCCTTTCCATACGCAAACTAATGTTTACTTCCATACAACCCAATAAGCTGAAAAGAAAAGTTATTCGAAATTTCCCAAATCGTAAACACAACAATTTACAAAAAAGGAGATCCAGGATCCGGCTTATCTGCCAACAGCTAACAATGTGTATTGTTCTAAGCTGGCACAAGACCAGCCATATTTTATCCATCATTTACATAAAGACGCGAGTGTTTCGAGTTTCCCCAAGCCATTGGCGAAGATAGGACAATATATTATTTTGAATCTTTTCTTAGTCGCCGATTTATATGGCGTCGAGTTTGCTTTTTTTTTCTTTGCATCTCATTACTCTGCTTACGCCTCAGATGTGAAAGAGAATTTTATACAAAGCAACGAATTTGCCAGAAACATCTTTGGTTGCTCTAATGTTTCAACGCCTAGTCAATACTTTTATTTAAGGTAAATGAAAACGGAAAGAAAATTAATTCTATAATGATAGAGGTAAAGATTAATTGGATAATTATTTTCGTAACTATGCTTTCACACTAATTAATTAAAATCTAATTTATTTGAGTTTGTATAAAATATTCTGAATGAAATATTTGTTTATTCAAATATTTATAATACATAAAATGTACTTTGCAAAGACAACGTTAAATATAAATAAAAGTTAAATATTTGTTTGAAAAGATTGTATTCAAAATGAACATTATTTATGAGGAAATGAATATCTCTATAATAGAGTTTAGAAATTTAAGTCTCAGCAGCTAATTCCTATGCTTCATCTAAAAATGTGATAAGTTTTATTTAAATTTAATAACAAACTAAAAATAGATTATGAAAGGTGAATAAATTTGCATTGTATTTGCATTTTCCGTGACAAAAACATTTATTGATATAAAAGTAATTGTTTCAAAGTTACAACCCTTTTAGGTTGATGAATTATAAATTTATAAGTTCATACATTCATTTAATATCTCTTAGAAAAGGACTTCGTATCTTATATTTGTTTCTGATAGATTAGAAATTAACTGTAATTCTATTGTTTTTGCGTGAAACATATTCCTGCGAATAAAATTCTTTAAGAGTATAGAGATTCTTATTTTTACAAGAAATAAATTCTTAGACATCTCTTAATTGCATTGTACTTTTCTTCTTTACTGCTATAATTAAATAAATAATTTTTTAGCATCTAATTTATTGTAAAAAAATTTTACCAATAATCACACACCCACACATTAGTAATATTATAAATAGGTATATAAAAGTATTGCTTACAAAAGAAAAATGAAATGTAAGCGGAATGCTCAAACAATATTGTTTTTGTACAAGGAAGCATGCAGTTCATAAACATGCATTTGCAATAAAGAGATTTGCAACACACTACATGGTAGCTTGTAGCATATCACAGTTCACTGTAGTGTTGCTATCCATCGATGTATAAGAGAAGATATTGTGCTGATTTGAAGTACGGCATTTTTATTTTTTGTGAAAGCTGTTTAACTGGACCTAGTAGATGACATCGAACATCTTTTGAGAAACTTTAGCGCAGAGTAATCTTCAATAAATCCTGATGAATGAATCCTTCATGATGGAAATCTGATTCAGGTCTGTATACTCTGAACATTGGAGGAAACGGTGAACTGACAGGACAAAATATATTCGCCTTGTTGATAACTGGAGTAATGAAGAGATCGTAATCACATAACGAAACATAAAAAATTAGATTCAATCTATTTACGAATCATTTAACATCTGCTTATATGTTTTGATGTCATTTTCAACTGCGTGAAATAACAACAAGGAAATATTTTGACTCGTTTACACTTCACCCAAAACTATCAGAGCTTGCGCTGTCAAAGTTGTGATGAACATAGAACATAGACAAAGGAATGGAACAAAATGTTCGATTCATTTGTTTAATCTTGGTTTGGTTGGTATTAGAATTTACTTCCTAATTTTTCAGCTAAGCTTTAGTGGTTTATTGCATAGCAATAGCAACGTCTCTGAGGTATTGCAGTATTCGATTTTGATTGATAAATATGTTTATTTATTGAATGTAATTATTATGCTATGAATTTTCTTTAATACATATTTCACTTTGGAAACAAAAAAACATTTTAGGTCAATTTTTATTACATACTTCATATTACTTATATGATATCTTATACTAATAAATATTATTATTTAAAAAACTGTAAAAATAAATAAAAATAATCTGGGGAAAAATTAAAACTGATTGGAGGAAATGTGTATTTTTTTGAAGTTTTTGTTTGAAACTAAGGTAATATTTTATATAGCAAAATGAACATAAAATGATTGAAATATTCTAAATGGAAATATATTTATAAATTTAAAACTAATTCATTCCTAAAAAGTGGCCCATTTTAATTCCAAGGAAAAATATCATGATTATCTTGAGCATTACAATAATAAAGTATAAAATACTATTATGCTTACTTTGTCTTTGTCTTTAACTAATTACATAATTAAAAATACAGTCAAATTTTGATATCATTCGTGTTTAGGGGCTCTATTTTGAGTAATAAATTTAATCTATGTAACCAAAATATTCTATCGCTTAGCACCTGATTTCAATCTCACATTTAAAGTTTCTACATTATAGAGACGAAGATTTACATTATAAATATTTATCAATTAGATGAATACACTAATTCAATTCATATAATTTTTGAAACTATAGTTTGTTAATTTTATTATTCAATTAGTTAATTTTGTTCATTTAGAAATATTTAACGATGTCAATTATTTATATAGTGAATATGAAAGAAGTTATTTTTTTAAGAGAGTCAAGTTCATGTTTTTTATAGATTAAGAGAATTTATAGTTTATTAACATTCAAGGGGTTTTGAACTGATTCATTAACATATAACTATTTGATTATTACGAATAATTTTAATCAGAATTTTAAATTACTACTTCACTTGGCAACATAATAGCGATCAGTATTTTAAAAAAAAATTACCTTTCATTTTCTATATAAATAGGGAAATTTATAAATAGAAATAGAAATTTTATCAGTAATATGAAACTGTAATCTTATCATTCACTATCTAATTAGATTTTGGCTCAAAATATTACAGTCATATTCAATACTTATTAGTGCATAGCGTATTCCCATCGCTTATAATTTCTGTTAGTCATAATGATTAATTCAATATTTTTATGAAACTTGATCATTATTTTGTTAAACTTTCTTCGTTTTTATTCAAGAAAAAGTTAAATATAATTATCTCACACTTTAATGGTAAAATTCTATAAGAATATGGTCGAGAATAATTTCTTTCCTACATTCAGTTTAAGCGAAAAAAATATTTAGTGTTTTTAATTTATTTACTTTTACTAAATGTATAATATTTTATTGCATCATTTGTATAATTTTATCGATTGAAATAATTCATTTCTACTAAACGCATTTAAAACGCGTGAAAAAATTTATTTTTGTAAATATACAAAAATACCGAGAAATTTTAAAGATATATAAAAAAAGTATATATTTTTTCGCTTCTGAAGTTATGAAATTTTTATTCGTATCACTTTTCTGAAATTCTTCGTGATTAAATGAAAATAATCTATTTCAAAATCTTTTTATTTATTCATGGTATGTTGGACAAAATTTCATATTTCAGAAACTATTTTAAAGAAATTATAAAATGTATCATATTTTATAATTTCTTTAAAATAGTTTCTGGCCATTAAAATTCTGGCCATTGTCATGTTTAAGCGCATGAAATTATTAAGGTATGAACAATTAATTATGGATTTATATGTATACACACACACACACACACGCACACACGCGCGCACACACACACACACGCACACACACACACACACACACACACACACACATATATATATATATATATATATATATATATATATATATTATACTTAAAATACATGGATTTTAAAAGGGGTGTTTATCATGAAAAAAGAAGTATTAATTTTTATGACCTATTTATCAAAGGAGCATTTTGCACATGTGGTAACAATAATTCACTGTTTAATAAAGAAAAAGAGATAGTATTCAATCTAAATTTTCTGGGTATATGAATGATACTAGTTGTCAAACTGTAGTTTATATTTTAGAGTAAATATAAAATATTAATTCTGTTACGTAAAATTAAATGTTTAATATTAGAGTTTAAAAATTCAAACTTAATTTTTGCCTTGTAAAATATTATAGACCTACCGACCCAATTTTTTATTATAGAGATACAGACAAAAGTTTTTATTAATTTAATACATCTCATTTTGATTAGTTTAAGCAATTTATTTAATTTAAGGTAGTTTTTCGACTTAGCCATACATTTTATTAAAGATAAGTATTTCATGATCAGTTTTCTGTAAAATATAATGAATATTTCTAGATAAATTGCAAATATTTATCACAAAAAATGCAAAGTGAATCGAAGTAAAATATTTATATATATAGCAATCGTAAATATATAAGCTATTCAGAAAAAAACCCTATAAATAAATAAATCTCACTCTGAATATAAATTACATTGGAAGAAGTATGATTTTCCTGAGTGAAAAAAATTCTCCTGAAACTCTATCTTATTCTCTTCACGTAAGTCAGAGAACTCTTCAGTGATTCTTTATCATATTATAGAAATCCGTCGGTGAGAAATGAGATGAAAAGTACCTAGATATATGTCAATATTTGTGTGTAATATCTGTATTATTGTCAAAGTTTTTTGAGGGTATATTAATGCAAACAGTTTACGTAAAAAGATAACAGAATTACATGGCTTCAACGTTACTACATGGCTACAGTGAAAAAAGATATCAGAAATTTGAGTCTAGATATTTTACATTGCATAAATAACAAAAACATTCTAATTTACTTACATATAAAATGATAAAATAAAAAATATATACTTATTAACTATAACATATTTATATAAGTCTATAGAATTGTTATGAATTACATAAAATAGCATTTCTCCATTTTTAATTCGCGGCCAGATTTTCAATCAGAATTTTGCACCCTTCTCTTCCTATATAGTATATATACAATAATAATGTATTTTGAATATTTTGGCGCTAAATCTATACGAGTTTAATTTTTTAATATTACAAATTACCAAGGATAATGAACTTTTTTGACATTTTGCATTACATATTTTCAGCATTGACAAAACAAAAACCCGAAGTTATTTTGCTCACGAATCTGCTAATGAGTTTACCATGTTGGGCATTCTCGTGATTTTAAAAGAATATGCTGGATTATCGAAAAGATGCCATCTCGAACGTTTGCAAATGTGAAAAATATTTTTTAGGGAAAAGGAGGATGCTCCATAACGCCAGTTTCGAATCCTAGCAATTTCATTCGAGTTTATCAGTTTGTTACTACGAATCTATCGGAATATGTAAGTTATATATGTTTCAGGTTAATTGCTATTCACGAATTAAATATTTTTGCAGACGAGTTATTCTAAAACATAGCTAAATTTTTAAGTGGTCGTAAGACGATAATCAATCATCAAAATACATGGATAAACATTGCTCCTAAAAAGAAATCATGAAAATTATCTCAAGAATATATAAATTTCGGGATTACCAATAATGAAACCAAAAAGGCAATTATATTAAAAAAATCCTTCTTTGAATTTAAAACAAGAGTAGATGATGATTCTACTCTGTGTCGGTGTCCTACATTTCTCATTCTATGACCATTTTTAATATCCTCCTTTTTGAAACTGGATTTTCCGCGGTAGATTCTTTGAAGACAAAATATAGATCTCACCTAAATAAAGAAAAAAGTTGAGATTGTGTCTATTTCTAATATTAAACCTTCCTTTGAGAAACCTAATTCTGTAAGATAGACCTAAGGAATTATAAGACCTATTATAATTTAATAAGTTTTAATTAATTTTTTAGTAAAAGCTTTCTTAATAATATAATTTTGATTATATTATTAAGTAATATAATTTTGATTTAGAAAATTGTTTTAATTTAATAAGTGAATTATTAAAAATTATGTCAAAATGCATTTTGTTTTGTACGTGTATGTATTTTACACTCACCAAATCTATATTTTAAATAACAGTTTGTCTTAGATATCTTCGCGGTCTTTTTTTACTGTGCTTACGCCCCCATAAGGGGTCACCCCTCTAAGTATGAAAATTGCTGACATAAAATATCGATATTTGAGTAAAATATAATAAATAGTAGTTTTTCCTTAGATCTAGCAGATCTTTCTCTTTGGCATTGTAAGTTTTATATTTTTTTTTACTTTTTAAAAGTTTTAAAGTATTTTGTACTTAAAGGAAAAATTTCATTTTTTCAAACATTCTCTATGTTTTGTCTGTGAAATAATTCTAAGTTTTAATAAAAACAATTTATTCCGATGAATTTGTCATATAATGATAGATGAAATATACGTTTTTTTGAGTTTGCATATTACATTGTTTATTTCAAAAATAAACAGAAATTATTTCCTACAAATATAAATGCATAAGTTCTTCAAAATTATGTTTTAATGAAATATTAGCAAATTGAAATTGCTTTCGAGTGACGTTTATTCACAAATATTTTCTTAGAAATTTTTTGCTCCCAATTGCAATAAGGAACTACTAAATGATAACTTTTCTTATATATATATTAATAAATTTTGTCTTTTAAAATATTCTTTTAAAATGTGATTTATGCCATGAGTGTTTTAAAGAATTGTTTCAATTCTACTTTTGTGGTTAAGAGAAATGTTTTTGTATTACATTTCATTCTTTATATTTATTGAAACTATTATTCTAAAATTCTACGCAAAACGTAAATTAAAAAAGAAATTCTCATTTTAACATTAATAAATATTACTAAGAATATTACTACATAAATATTTCGAAACTTCAACACCACACACACGCACATTTATGACTTTTATATAATTAAAATACATTAATAAGTTGCGATGCATATTTTTCAATACAAAATTCTTTCCTTGTTCAATTTTATTTCTTAGAAATTTGTATTGGAAACTATTGCATTAAATTTTAAAATGTACAAAAAACACGAAATATGTAAATCATTCTGAATCGAACTAAAAATATACATTTCTTTATTACGAGTAATGAACTTCAAAAAACAAAATGAACGAATGTATATAGTTATTATTTAATTCAAAACTAGTATATCATTGAAGGAAAGTTTAAAAATCAGTAACACGACAGATAAATTGATGATGAGAAATAGGTCAGAAAAATCGAAAACTTGTTTTCCTATTAAACTATCTCTACGCAACTTAACAATGTATTTTTTTTATTAATCAAGATTAATTTTCATGATATAAACATCATAAAAGATTGTTTAAGCGCTTAGTAATTGATTAAATTTTTTAAATAAAAAAGAAATATTAATAAATTATTGTTTGCTAAAAATCTAAAAAGAAACTTAATTATATTTCCCAAGAATGGATTACTTTAATCTGAAGAAGAAAGTAAAGCTAATATTTATGCATATTCTCCAAAGAAATGCATTTTTTTCTAAATGCAATTTATTTAAGTAAAATGAAATAAAAAGTATTTTTAGTCTTAAAAAAATATTTCCTTTCAAGTGTATCCCATTGTGTGTTTTCTAGTAAAACAAATAAATATAAAGATCTCTATTTATATGATATCCTTTGTAATTGTTATTTGAAATGAGATTATAGAATGACGTAACCAAAATTCTTCTTTATAATTGAATTTTCAAATTTTTAAGTCATAGTTTCAATTTTTTAACGCACTTTTATTATCTCCTTGAGAATATTTAAATTTTTTATAGTTATTCTTATTTTTTACAAGTTTGAAACATAGTTTTTCGGTAGATGTTTTATTTTGCTTAATGAATCCAATTATTGAGAGATTAAAAATCCTCTCTTTGATTTTTTTCTGTATTTAAGACTTGAGAATATTTGATTAATACCTTGTTTTTTTTTTCTCTTTTTCCTGATGAGCACTCTTAAGGTAATGTGGGCACTAAAACTCTCGAAAATTCCTTTCTTAATTATGCGGTAGAGAATTTTTAATCAGCAGTCTCCCCTAATTTTGCTTGCTTAATGACAAAGTAAGTTCGCCTGAGTCTCGCTTAATTTGAAAACTCGCAGCTTAAGCGATGTTTCTTTTATTTAAAATTCTGGTATTTTTACCACCTGCACTCCATGAAGCCGTAATTAATATTTGAAAGAGGTACTTTTGTTTTTACTACGTAAATTTTCCTCATGTTTCGAATAGGAAACATACTTTTTTTTTTCCTTTTGAGAACAAAAAAGTATTTTAATCATAAGTAGGATTTCGTACAAAGTGAGTTTAGTCGAGGGAATAAACAAAAATGATACATATTTATAATTTTAAATTAAATCCCAGTTTCATGATACATGTTTTGCATATATTGTTTAAAGTTAGGAAAAATTATTAAAGTAATTATTCATGGTTACCAAGAGATTTGAGAAATAAATAGAAACTAATCCTTTTCGAATGATAAGTGCTTCTGGTCCTATAAGTTATTATTTTTTTAGAAAATAGCTAATATTTTTAATACAGTTTCTACCATACTTATTTATTCAATAACTCATTATATGCAAATTTTATAAAGTCTGATGTAAAATTTTTCATTATTTAAAAAGTTATTTAAATGATATTAAAAACGATTTGTGAATACTTAAAGAAAGAGACGCCTAAATTTTTATTACAATAATATAAATATATTAATTAATTAACTTACAATAATGGAAGTAAATTTATTTGAGAGATAAATTTACTTTTTCATCTCTATTGTCTGCTGTTAAATTTCAACTCTAAGCACAGGTAGCAATCAAATATGTCATTTTCAATATTTCATTCTAGTTAATCCCAAATTTGATGTTTTTGAAGATTTTTTTTTCCTCTCAATGTTTACAAATTATCAAGTTATATCCCAAAAGTAATACTTTAAAATTTCTTATAGAATGATGAACAAATCAACTTATAATTTTGAGAATTATTAATACTCACAATTAAATGTGAAAAGAAAGCTATTAAAAATTACTATTAAAAACACTTACTATTAAAAAAATTCACTTCTTATAAAGTCATTCCAATAAGAATGGACCTCAAATTTAAACTAGCTTGGAAAATAGAGATTTTTACAAATACATTAAACTTAAATACATGTTGATCGTCATTTAAGCGATTTTTTTTTGACATTCATCATTACTTGTAAGAGCAATCACGGGTGATAATTTTAACTGAGTATAATTATTTGTCTTCATACATCACAAAACACTCTAAATGATTTTTTTAATCTGCTTCCTTACAAATACTTAAAGTTAATAATTTCCGCAAAATCTAGAATTTTCTTTCACCTATTTTTTAAGAGGAAGACTTTTAATTTAAGTTTTATAATTCCTGTAATACAAAATGTAAAATTTTATAAACTCTAATAATATATTTAAATAGTTTTATAAAAAAAAAACATGATCCAAGCTGATGATGGTTTTCTTATATTTTATGTAAATGCATCAGCATAAGAATAAATGAATATAATTTTAAATTTAATTAGTGTTTTTAAATGGAAAATTCAATTTTTTAACACTTTAAAAAAGATTATTCAAGAAATTTGAAAGGACAATTATCTCACGAATGTTACGAAAAATTTGCATCAGATTTTAACTGATAAGTCATCCATATTCAATGTCAAATTGAAGGTATAAGGAATGATAATGCTGGTTAATTGCTCTACCTCGTTATTTGAAATAAAAAAAAAAACTCGCTCTCTTTAATTCTATCAAAACAGCACTTGAATAGCGAGACATGTGATGCTGCTTTCTTTTCCACAGTTCACTGTAAAGTGTAACACTGAAAATAAAGTATATATAAATTAATACTGCATACACAAATACCAAAAAAATATCATTGTAATACATGATATAATTTAATCAAGTTGAGTTGTTAAGTATATGATGAATTAAAATTTAAAACAATCAGAATGTAAAAACTAAATCTGTGTTACCTCAACCTATGTGATTCAAAGTCGACAGTGAAAATAACTGTTCTCTTGACAGAGAGCCCTGGGTTACGGAGCAGATGTAAAGTCTAGATGGTCAGCTTAGCGAGAATTCCCCAGATTTAGTTCCCAAGCATGTTTATTACTTAATTTATCAAACCACTAAAGGATAAAAGTTTCACTCAACCTTGCCCTGCCCCAGGATCGAATCTCGGGCCTGATCCTTGGGAGCGATATTCAGAGTATCCAAATCAATTATAAGGTTTTAAATAATAATTGTATAACGAACAAAATTTAATTAACGAATCAGCTAGTACTCATGAGTAAATATTTAAAACGCGATTTAAAAAACACTCAAAGGCAAACTTTATACTTCCTGTGTGGGAAATTTTAACACTTTTTCTTTCAGGGAATTCAAGTAAAAATTAATCTGAAGTGAAAATTAAATTCTTACCTTTGTTCTAAATAAGTTGTATGTTTCAAAAAATATTTAAATATTGTGGGACATTAAATTTGGAAGTTCAGAAAATATTTAAATATTTAACAATGAAATAGAATTTCATTGTTAAATATTTAATCCAAATATTTAACAATGAAATAGAATTTTATTCGATATTTTATTATTATTAGAAATTTAAATAAGTTTAATTGACTTTTGAATTAGAATTATAAGAATCAGTTTAATCGCCATTATAGTATAAGCGATAATTTTTTATCATTTTATTTTCTTCCATTTCGGAATAAATATATAATAGTTTTAGCCTGTAATACATATTATTTACTATAAACATTGTTGATTGAACATTAAACATTGTTTAACAAAATTTATATGCAACTAATCTTTTACCATGTCAATTTAGACAAATTCTCTGAAACATAAACGAGTAATGTAAAATATCTTAAAATTATCACTCTAAATATGGTAAGATTTAAAATTAAATGTAGTAATGATTATTTAAGCAACAACAAAATTGGGATTCAAAACAGGCAATAATTTGATAAGAATTGCCTTTCTTTTCATCCGTGCTCTAAAGTAAGTTCATTTTACTTAATATATAGTACAACGAAAAAGAATCCCTAAAAATGTTAAATTGGGCTAGTGTCAAGATCGTTAAAAAATTTGCATTTTTAATTTTCTTTCTTTTTCTTAAAATATGATATGTATCAAATGTTAATAATTTTAAAATAGTATTTTTGTTAACATTCACATTCAATAGCTAATTCAGTATTTCAAACGAATCAAATATTACAAATTGACTATTAACTATAAAAATAGCTAAATTTTGCATGGTATTAAAAGAAATTTATCGAATAAAAATATGTCGCTGGAAAAAAGATTACAAATTTTAAGATTAATTTATGAGTTAAACATATTGTATCAAAATGAATTATATAATATATTTTATAATATGAGTTCTAAATCAATTTTAAAAAATTAATATGGTTATAAAAGAATTTGAATTAGAGTCACAACTTCTTTTGTGAAGCGAATTTCAATTAATATCTTAACGTTCCATATTTTAAATTCTATTCCAAGTGTTAATAATAATCAATGCATATTTGTTAACATGCACTATTTTTATTTAAAAAATCTACATCATTTGACTGTATTAATGCAATAATTTAATGATTTTCTAAACTAAGCGCATAAAATTTATGTATATGATACGAAATTTGTCTATTTCAGACAAGAATACAGAAACAGCTTATGAACTGATAAGCACTTTTGTTTGATTGTTAAAAATAACAATCAGATATTCAGATAGACATTAGACAAACAATTGCTTACCTGGTGATCTGCCTTATAAACGAATGGATTTATTGAAAGCCAACTAGATGAGATATTTGAAAACATTTGTGCTTTTCTTTCGCTTCAACACTATCCGTGCAGTTGTTGAAAGTGAGCCTACTTTTATTTTGACAATGAGATAGACTGATTTTATTGCATCTTTCAAAACAGCTGATCTTATTTTGATGCTACATAACTACAAGTTTTCTGTATTGCACATAGTTACATTATTATGAGTGGAATATTGTATTAAGGCACCATAATCATTACTTAATCTCGTTATTAACTGCTATGTTGTTAAAAAGTTAAATTTGTAAATTATCAAATGATGCAACATTCGATCTTATACCAATAAAAGTAATAAGTAGAAAAGTTCAAATAAGAAATGTGTAGAAAAGATTAATTTAATGTTCTAGAAGAATAAAAATATTTTGCGTTAAATTATGAAAATTCTAATTCTTATCTTGATTGGGAAATCAAGAACTTCATTATGTTTTTAGAAGTTCAGCATTCCTGAATTGTGATTATGATTACCCTTCGAACCTTCCTTAGAGTAATTGTTTTCATATTTTATGCACTTGCATTGCAGCAGTACTGTTGACAGAGTTGTCCTTGTGTCAAGACTATTTTCGCTAAAACTTTACCTTACGTTAATAAGTACATTAGAACTTCATTAATGTTTATATATATATATATATATATATATATATATATATATATATATATATATATATATATATATATATATATAAACATATATATATATATAATATATATATGTATATATATATATAATATATATATATGTATATATATATAATATACATATAATGTGTATATATATGTGTGTGTATATATATATATATAGAGAGAGAGAGAGAGAGAAAGAGAGAGAGAACATAATTTAATGCCAGAATTTTATTTCTTCTTGCATAACTAAACCAAACTTTGAAGAATGTAAATAAAATTACTATGATGGATTTTCTCATTATCTAAAAGAAAATTAAGTAAAATGGGAAACTGAATAGTGATTTTTATTTTATTATATTTTGAAATAAATATAACTGGTTTCTTCTAACTACAATCAAAAATGTTATTAATCTAAAAAAAATAAGAGCAGAGCGAACTTAATTTCTTAGCATCTTTTATCAAGCTCTTGACTAATATTTCTATCTTATTGTGTTTGCGTGTCAAAAATTTGCATGTTCATCGGAAAACATCGGAAATTAGATTATTTTTCTTATTCTGCTAGAGCGATTTTTTCCTAGAAAAAGTAATTTAAATTTCTAATGACGCTTTTCGACTTCGACATGTAATTAATTTTTGCCATACATAACTTCTAAAAATAATGATTATCTATTGTTGTTAACCGTCTGCGTGTATGAAGGTAATAAGTAAGAAAAAGATAATTGTCCTTTTAGAAAGCAGTTTGAATTTTACTTGAATTTTCAAAAAGTAATTAATAAGAAAGCGATCAAAAACTACATACTTATAGAACAAAATGAGTGTGTCTAAGATGTTTAAAAACAAATGTTAATTGTTTCAGCTTCTTAAATGTGCTTGCTTATTTTAAATATATAGCCTATTTAAAAATTCATGGATTCTTGAGTGTGAAAAGTATTTTATTTACTTTATGTAAAAGGTATGTCAATAACAAAGTCTCTAGCCTGTCAAAACTCTATGCTAACCACATAATTATTAACATGTTTATTAACTTACTGGATTTTCTAATTATAATTCATCATGGTAAAAAGGAATTTATAATAACTTATATCAAAATTTCTAAAATTTAATCATCTTTAAACTATTGGTAAATGATAATCTTTTGTAGGATAAATTTTTCTTTGAATTGCTATTATATTTTTTCTTCGTAGTTGTAATGATATGTTACAATAATCATGCGAGTGTCTTCACCATTCTTAATAAGTTAAAACTTGCTATATTTAAATTTTAAATATTTATTTATGAATACCGGGAAGATATATATACATATCGAAATATTTCAAACACATGTTACAAGTGTAAAAAATTCACTATTATAATAAATGTTCTATTTATTATTTTCATATGAATATTTTATATTTTTCTTATTTATTGCAAATACACTAAGATATATATATATATATAACTAATATAACTTTTCACAATATTTTGATTAATCGCAATATTTTTATCTTCAAATTTATCTAAGTGTACGCGAATATCGAAATCTGTTTGTATTAACTCCTGCGACTTTTATTACGTGTGTGTGTACTTCTAATTTTTTCATCATTTAATTTTTAATACATTTTAACTAAATATGATGCTGACACTTTTAGTTAAGTAAAATTTGCAAATATATAGCGTAAGGATACAATATTACAGTGTGTGTGTGTGTGTGTGTGTGTGTACATAACTTTTTTCATCATTTAATTTTTTAATACATTTTAACTAAATATGATGCTGACACTTTTAGTTAAGTAAAATTTGCAAATATATAGCGTAATGATACAATATTACAGTGTGTGTGTGTGTGTGTGTGTGTGTGTGTGTGTGTGTGTGTGTGTGTGTGTGTGTGTGTGTGTGTGTGTGTGTGTGTGTGTGTGTGTGTGTGTGTGTGTGTGTGTGTGTGTGTGTGTGTGTGTGTGTACATAACTTTTTTCATCATTTAATTTTTTAATACATTTTAACTAAACATGATGCTGACACTTTTAGTTAAGTAAAATTTGCAAATATATAGCGTAATGATACAATATTACAGTGTGTGTGTGTGTGTGTGTGTGTGTGTGTGTGTGTGTGTGTGTGTGTGTGTGTGTGTGTGTGTGTGTGTGTGTGTGTGTGTGTGTGTGTGTGTGTGTGTGTGTGTGTGTGTGTGTGTGTGTGTGTGTACATAACTTTTTCATCATTTAATTTTAATACATTTTAACTAAACATGATGCTGACACTTTTAGTTAAGTAAAATTTGCAAATATATAGCGTAATGATACAATATTACAGTGTGTGTGTGTGTGTGTGTGTGTGTGTGTGTGTGTGTGTGTGTGTGTGTGTGTGTGTGTGTGTGTGTGTGTGTGTGTGTGTGTGTGTGTGTGTGTGTGTGTGTGTGTGTACATAACTTTTTTCATCATTTAATTTTTTAATACATTTTAACTAAACATGATGCTGACACTTTTAGTTAAGTAAAATTTGCAAATATATAGCGTAAGGATACAATATTACAGTGTGTGTGTGTGTGTGTGTGTGTACATAACTTTTTTCATCATTTAATTTTTTAATACATTTTAACTAAATATGATGCTGACACTTTTAGTTAAGTAAAATTTGCAAATATATAGCGTAATGATACAATATTACAGTGTGTGTGTGTGTGTGTGTGTGTGTGTGTGTGTGTGTGTGTGTGTGTGTGTGTGTGTGTGTGTGTGTGTGTGTGTGTGTGTGTGTGTGTGTGTGTGTGTGTGTGTGTGTGTGTGTGTGTGTGTGTGTGTGTGTACATAACTTTTTTCATCATTTAATTTTTTAATACATTTTAACTAAACATGATGCTGACACTTTTAGTTAAGTAAAATTTGCAAATATATAGCGTAAGGATACAATATTACTGTGTGTGTGTGTGTGTGTGTGTGTGTGTGTGTGTGTGTGTACATAATTTTTTTCATCATTTAATTTTTTGATACATTTTAATTAAATATGATGCTGACACTTTTAGTAAGGTAAAATTTGCAAACATATAGCGTAAGGATTCAATATTACATTATGCTGCTTGCAATATTTTTTATTCATTTTAAAATTAATTGGACGGATTATAATAATTTAAGTTCATATTGATCCGATTTATGACGTAATAGTTATAGAATGCTAATAAACAATAGCTCATTAAATATAAAACTCGCATTGAATTAAATTCAAGAAGAAATATCCAAAAGGTTCGTTGAAGAAGTTCTAAAATTTAACTGCAAATCAAACACGAGTTTTCATGTTACAAACAAAATCTGCTAATTTAATAATCACCTTAAAATATCACGACAGACAACATTGTTAGAAATTTCTATCCAAACGAGATTTTAGTTTATTAAATCAAAAACACAAAACAAAGATAGACAGGTGCAAAAATAACTTCCCCGTATTAAATAGAAGTTCATGTCAAACTAATATTAGAATTACAATTGTTTCACTTTGTCTCAATGTATGGTAAATGCATCTTTATTTCATATCAATTAAGTGCATCTTTATTTCATATCAATTAAATGCATCTTTATTTCATATTAAACGCATCTTTGTTTGAAATTTCACATTATACATATTTAATGTCTAAGTCATCAATTAATTCTTACAGTAGAATTCTTTTCAAGAAAAATCGTCCGTTCCAGTCTGTTTTAAGGAAAGAAAATAACCACAGAGTTCCTTTTTAATACAAACCTCCTTTGCTGTCTCTCTATTCCAATTCCTGCCAACAATATTCGCTTTCGATTTGAGTCATCGAGCACCGACTCTAAATTACTTTAATGCAGCGGAGCATCACGGACAGAGTGAACGTCTCCATAAATCATTCCAACGATATCTTTATTAAGACACGGTGCCAAGAAAGAGAAGATAAAATTTACAATGTTTGAGCAAAGGCCTTAACCACACATACATACATTGATCTTTTCCGCTCGCAGGTGTACATTATGGAAATTTCTCCCAATTCGAATGATGGGCTACGTCAGTCAATATGAGTTATATCTTCAGGCAAGAATTATAGTAGTTTCTTATCTTAAAGTAAAGTAAAAAGTAGTTCATTTTTTGCGTATATGAATGCTGCAATTTATTCATGAATTTTTTTAATAAAATCAATTATTAAATTCAATTAATTTGTAATTAAATTCATTAAAATTAAATAAAAGTAAATTTGCATAGTATATCTTTTGTTGATAATTGTATTTATAAATTAGAGAGGATATCTTTTATTATAATTGAGATACAGAAATTTCCTTTTTTTTATATTAAATATTTTGTGAAAGAAAATAAAATTCTTTTCTATAAAATGTTATAATTTGATTTTTGAAAAAGTTTTTAAAGTTTTATCAGTTTACAAAGAGATAAATTATGTAATTTTAATTTATATATTATATAATATATTTTTATATATTATATTTTATTTATATAGTTAAAAAAAAATTCTCTCGTAATATTCTATCTGTCCAGAAACCAGTATTAGTTATTAGAATTGAAACTATAATAGTTTGAATTTCATTATTTTTTATAATTTAGAGTAATTTCGATTTGCTGTAAATTTTTATACAAAATTTTTATTTAGCATTTGTTCCCAAAAATGGATACTTTCGCAAATATAACTTTTTAGAATCTAATTTTAGAAATCTATTTATTTTCACATTCACAGTATAGATAAATACTTTGCTATTAGAGTTTTCACTTTCTACTTTTCACAAAATTTCATAAATTTTTAGTTTTATTTCAGCATTTATAATTTTTAATACTTTAAATTGATAAAACCGAAAATATAATATTAAAACGTCAAAGGTCTTGTTGATATTGCATTTTATTAATGCACTCATTAATATATTATACAAATTTTCGTTGTTGGTTAATAAAGTAGTAAAATCTGATGGAATATATTGCAAACCCAATAGTTTGAACAAAACAGTCTTTAAAAGATTCTTAACATTTGTAAAATATTAATTAAAAGAATTCTGTATAAATTAACTTATTAATTTGTAAATTTCATTGAATTAAATCTTTTATTACTCTCACCAATTATTATTTAACTTAAATTTAACAATTTTAACCATAGTTATAAAATTACTAAAAAGTGCGTAACTATATTTTATTTTTATTACAATTTATAACACTCAGAAAAACAAACATATTCAATCAAGTACAAACTTTTTTATATTTTACATTATTTAAGAAACTATAAAAAAACCGTTGCAATTTATTTATTTTCTGTCAAACTGGTTTTATTTGTTCATATTTTTGACTTTATTATACATACAATTATGTGATTCAATTAAGTAATAATTTTTAAAAGAAACTTATGAAGGTATTAATAAATATACAGTGAAAATTTTTAAAAAAAATATATATAAATCCAATCTTTCATAGATTATTATCTCTCAGAAATCATAGATTATTATCTTTCATAGATATTTCTCCCTCAGAAGTGCAAATAAAAATATTTTATTCTAGAACTCGATTTAAAGTCGATTTAAAGCAAATTACTTGTTTAGTTTGCTTATTCTTAAGATTCATGATATGGTTCATTAGGGCTTACATTTAAAGTCTTATTTGTCAATCATTAAATAGTCGTGCTGAAATTATTCTAACAAATTGTCAAACTGAAAAACCAGAAAAATTAACTATTCAATCTTTAATACAACATTTCTTCACAAACTAGACAAACTCAAATGTAAACAGCGTTGCAAAAAGTCGTTAAGAAAAGCTTATATTCTGATTTAAAAGGATTTTAAATCATGGTTCATCCAGATTTTGAATCATGGGGCAGTTCAGAAATAGCAGTTTGACAGAAATATAATGAAACAGAGTTGATTGTGATATTTTAAGACTTGATTTAAAGATTATTATTTGCAATTCATTAAATCATCGTGTTGAAATTATGCCAAATAAATTGTCAAAAAAAGAAACTGAAAACTAAATATTCAATATTTATTTTGACATTTCTTCACAAAGCTGACAACTTTCAAAATACACTCTATTACAAAAAATTGTTAGAAAAAGTTCTGGTCTAGAAGGATGTTGCGTCCGGAAATTATATCATGGGGCATTTCAAGAATTTGGCAGAAATATAATGAAATAAACTTAATTGTGTTATTTTAAGACTTCATTAAAAATTTAATATGTGCAATACATTCAAAACGTTTGAATAAAACACACCACAGTTCTGATCTCATAATCATTTCATAATTTTTATCACAATTTCTAATGTCACCCTGTCTCCTCCTACAAATGTATCAATAATTGAATAATATATTTGAATACTCGGAAAATGGCAGAATCACCTAATCCGTGATTAAATTGTCCATACAAAAATATTTAAGCTATCTTCTGTTTTTAAAATTTTCTAGCAAAATGTATTTCTTGGCTTTCAATTTTTATGACCACATAAGTACTGTTCAGAACTGCTTATGACAGTTTGAACAGAAATGAAGCAATTAATGCTATGATAAATTTTAGTATTCCTGGAAAACTAACCAGATTAGTAAATCTAACTATGCATGAATCTGTAGTGAAGATTCAGATTTATCATTCAGAACCATTAAAAATTAAAAATGGTGTAAGACAAGGAGATGCCTTCGCCTGCTTATTATTTAACTTTACTTTAGAAAAAGCCATCAGAAATGCAGGCATTAATACTAGAGGTACCATTTTTAGTAAAAGTTTACAAATCCTGGACTTTGCAGATGATTTGGATTTAATTGCTAGAAATCCTGATACTCTTGAAGAATCCTTTCTGGCATTGGTACGAGAGGCAAATAAAATGAATTTAATAGTCAATCAAAGCAAAACAAAATATATGTCAGGCATAAAGCAAAAACATCCTTGCTCTGTATTCACCATAGGATCTTATGATTTTGAACCTGTGAACAGTTTTACCTACCTTGGATCTAAAATAAATAACTTTGGTGATTTGGGACCCGAAATAAACAAAAGGGTAATTGCAGCAAATCGTGGATCTTATGGGTTAAAAAAATATCTTACCTCCAAATATATCAAACACAGGACAAATATTTTACTATATAAAACTGTTATTAGACCCATTTTAACTTATGCTTCAGAGACTTGGGCCATGACACAGAAACATGAATGCCGTTTGGCTATTTTTGAAAGGAAAATTTTGAGAAGCATCTATGGTGGAGTGGAGACAGATGGGGTATGGCGTAGAAGGTATAACCATGAATTATGCAAAAGTTTTAAGGACATTGATGTTGTTAAATACATTAAAATACAAAGGATGAGATGGGCTGGCCATGTTATTCGATGCTAACTGAACGCACCCCTAAAAAAGTCTTTCTTGCAAGGCCAATGGGAAAGCGTTCCAGAGGTAGGCCCAAAATCAGATGGATTAATTGTCTTGATAGGGACTTTAACACTATTGGAACATCTAATTGGAAAAGTGCTGCTGAGTACAGGTCAAGATGGAATAAGCTCATTGAGAAGGCCAGGGCCCACACCGGGTTGTAGTGCCATTGTTGCTGTTGTTGTAAGTACTGTTAATACCAGTTGAGTCCTTAAATCGATGGATACGTTATCTGCAATATTTTCTAGGAAACTATTTTTCTTTACAACATGTCTGCGAACATCATGATCATTTTAAGTTTTCTGATTAGGTTCTGAGTAGAATTTCATAACTCAAACTTACTTGTTATATAAATTGAAAAACGACATGTAATTTTGGGATCAACATTTGGATATCTTGTAATTATAGAATTTTACACTTTAACGAATAACGGCAGACAGCAACTTAAATAAGATCCCTTAACATTCCTGATAAATTTATCTTATATTTTCTGAATTTTGAATAGGTCATTTTTTCAATTTCATTCAGAAATGAATTATTTTTTTTTAAATTTAACTAAGAATAATCTAACAATAGAAAATGTGCATTTATTTTAACACACTAAATAAAAAACAAATATACAGTTATTTAAATCATGTAATCAAACGGTATAAGATCCCGTTCAAAGGAATTCAAGCCAATCAAAAATTATTTAATTCATTTCAGATGTAAGCAACATATTTCATTACTTATAAAATGTTATTACTCTATTAAAAAATAATAGATAAGTTTAGTATTCATACTTAATTGGCATTAACTTTTAAAAGAAGAAAAATCAAAAAATTAAACGTTTGGAAAAATATTTTAATCTATAAAAAACTGGCAATAATTTTTTTCTGAAAAGCGGCTTAATCTCAAATTGCTGAATTGTGTTCTTTTCATTAAAACATTTTAAACAGTTACAAAAAATGGATATTATAAGTATAACAAAATTTTAAATATAATTTAACTTAATAAGTCATTATATTTTCTAATAGGACAGTTGTAATAATTTTATTCAGTTAAAAACATTATTTTACAATAACAAATTTACAGCAAGAGTATCATCGTTAGTATTTGTCAAACACAAAAAAGCAAAAAATATTATCTTGCTGATCAACAAAAAAAGGTACTTAAATTTAAGTAATATTTTCATTAATAAATAAATTATATTTGATTTAATATTGAAACAAAAAAATCTATAAACTATTTAAATCTATCATTCAATTTTATTAACTAAACGATGTAGTTTTAAAATAATTTCTTTTTAGAATGAAAGGTAAAATTACCATTAATCTTTAGTGTTTCCTCGTTTTTAAATGTAAACATTTTTTATGCAATTTCTCTTCAGAAAAATTATGATACGTATGAAATATATCTATTCAAATAAATACTTTGTAAAATTTTAAGTCAATTTAGAACACATTGTTTCAATCATAATGCGTAAATACAAAAAATAAATATTTACTTTAGAGATATGTTTTGAGAAGTTATTAAATAAGCAATAAATTAAAATTGAATTTAATACCAAGTGAAAATAATCAAAATCAATAGATTGATAAAAATAATCCTTTTCAAAAATATATAAAATGATGTGAAATTTGTGAGAAAAACTTGTAAAATAAAATATCTAAAAATGATTTTAAAAAAAGAGACTTCTTTGAATTAACTCAAACAGTAAAAACTTTCATAGATGACAAACACCCTCAGAAATTTAAAATACTTTTGAACTATTATGTAAAATTAAAAAGCATCACAAAAATATAGCTCGTAAAATGCTATGTATATCATTTCCCAAATTTCTAGTAATTTTTAATGAAATATATAGCTTCTTTTCGAATTATATTGGAACAGTTTTAAATTATTTATAAAAAATACTTTTAGCAAATATGAGGTTCCAATTTGTAATAAAAAATTTTAAGTACCATAAAACGAGACGTGTGTGTATTAAAATTTTGAGGATAAGATTAAACATTTTAAGTAATCAGCAAATCTATACTCATTACATTTTTGAATATAATAAGCAACATTAATTGTTAGACTCCAAATTTCCCGAATGATATAAATACATTAATATTATAATTTTCTTAGTACTTTGGGAATACAGAGATTTAGTAGAATGATTTTTAAGAATAACATGCATAAATAGGAGGAAATAATATCACATTTCACATGTCTTATTCACATTGTGTGTGTTTATAAAGAAATATTAGGAAGAAAAATATGAAAATGTTTGAAAAGAAATAACAAAAGTTAGGGGACTTTTAATGCTGAAAGTGTAATCTGAAAAATAATTTTATAATTATTAATTACACAAAAATTAAACTGTATGCGTATTGGCAACTTATTTAGGACACTCCGTGAATTCAACATTTAAATTTAAGTAGTTGCTTCTGAATGTAAATTTAAATTCTTACTTTTATTTCAATGTTTAGTATAGTATTTCTAAACTCTCCTCATTTAATTTTTATTTTTCCTGTAAATTTACATGATCCTTTCAATTTAAATTGAGACAAATATTATTTCATGGAAAATTGAAAAAAAAAATTAATTAATACATTTTTTGTCGAAACTTCAAAATAAAAACGTCTAGCATTGTTCGATATTCGTAAAATGTCAAAACACTTCTTACAACAACAATTAATGTAACATGGATTGTTTTATGTGTACATAGATATGTATGTTATATTCAACACTACAAAATAACTCTGAATTTACATTAAGTGTTATAGGTCTATGAATTTATTTCTTTCGAAATAAAAACTTGAAACAGAAAACATTTAAACAATTGCTCTTCCGAAAGTAATTAAATCTGTTTTTTAAAATCTTCCAGTACTTGATCGATTTTACGGCATTTGCTTCCATTTGCTACAGAAAACATTTTAATCTCTTTTCCAATACATAACGGAAGAATAATCTGAGTAACTTACCTCAACAGCATTTATGATTCCCACCGGGAATATTATTACAGTGCCACTCGGAGAAGAGATCTTTACAACCTCACTTCACTTTTTAACTAGGAATCTATAGCTTCTCATGATGAGGTAAGTTTGGTTATCATTTTATTACTTATGAAAAAAACTAATTTGTATATGACCCCTCCTTCTTTCCTATCCTGAAGCGAGGGTCATTAATCATGTAGTGATAGTAATGATAGGAAAATGGGAAGATGTGGTTGGAAAAGAACTATAGCCTGAAGTTTGTATGAATTTGTAGCCATAAGAATAAATTTCAACTCATTTTTATTTTGCAAGGACGAAATTGTGATTCATATTAAATAGTTTATTTAATTAAAGATGTATTTAATTGAAACAAAATAGAGAGTTTGAGAGAAATCATAGATTGATATGCTTTTATATATAAGTTTCATATTTCTTTTATCCAATTAAATATACATTAACGTTCTAATGTTATATTCTTCTTTTGTCAAGCATAATTTTTTTAAGTAATATTATCTTAATCAAACTTCAGTGTAAAGAAGCTGTAGTTTTGCAATTTTGTTTTGTTGACTACATTGATTGTTTAGAGAAAAATATGATTGTTTTATCTCTGATTGTTAACTTGTTGATAACTTGTTTAATCTCTGATTGTTTAAATTAATTTTTATAAAAAAGAAGTTATTATATAGGTCTTAAATTAAATTTTATTTGTAAATTATTTCCTTTTTCCTTATTTTTTACTAATTTGACTAATTTTAATTCATATACTCGTAAATGGCATTATCTTATTTAAAACTGAGGGAACTTGAAAATTTATTTATAGAAAAGAGATTTTGTTTCTCTCTCTCTCTCTCTCTCTCATTTAGAAAAAAAAAGAATAAAATAAATGAATTGAAGTTAAAAAATTTAAATATATTCTTTAATTTCAGGGAATAGAAAAAATAATAAATAAAATTGTAAAATATGCATAGAACAATAAATAAGCAATATACACAGTTTAGTTTTTTCCATTAAACATCCATAATAAAATGCAATAGATATTTACTGAGTCTTCAAAAGATTGAGGAGAATTTTACTGTAAATTTATTTTCATTAAAAAACTAGAGAGGAATTAAATAAAGAAAAAGAGGTTAGTTAAAAATTAGTTTTATACAAATAATTGCTTCTGTAAATTAGCCCTGATTAATTTAATACATTTATACTTTAGTAAATTTGAATAATTAATTTTTATATTAGTTTATCTTGGTAGAACATACACATTATAATAGTGATCTCTAATGTGATTTTACAGAATTCAATATTATATGGTTTATATATATATATATATATATATATATATATATATATATATATATATATATTATATATATATTTGACATAGGCCTATTGCAAAAATTTCAATTATTGCTGTAGATTGAATATATTTAATAAATTTATAATATTAAAAAATTTTCCCAAAGAAAACGATTTACACAATTTTTAAGTAAAGCAATTATTTGATTTCAGATTACAAAATTAACGAAAAAAAACCTATCTGATAGTAAAATAATTAATATATCTCTTTGTACAACAAAAAATCTCACATTGTGGCTGAAATTCCGAAGGAAAGCGCATTTGGTTTTGAAGGAAAATACGTTGCAAAATACATCTTTGAAATTATGTTAAGACTGGAAAGTAATATTTGAAAAACTATAAGCATGTGTGAGAAAAATTTATAATACTTACCCATGTTTTAAGTTTGTGAAAAATTGCCTTCACAACAATTTGAAATTAATATCCTAGCCTTTTGATTTACCTCCGATGGAAACTAATCTTTTCTCCCCGGCTTCAAGGATATTCCCTTTTTTATTTATTTAACTATGATGTAGCATGGACGAAAGTTGATGATTTTTCAGTATTGTTTTATACGCGTAAGTGCGAAGTAGGATGTCGTGCCAGATAGTTTGAATTAACATTGTAAACTTGCTCTGATAAATTAATTACTGGTATGGTTCCTGTTTTTATTGGCATATCCTGTAAACTGCACTTCTCTCATCGGCTGAGCTGGTATTCTCGTCGACACGCTTACCGATGATCTCACAGCAGTTAGCAGCGAATTCGAGCAAATATCTGGAGAATGGAATAAGTTGGCGTCATTTTCAAAGTACCTTTTCCTGTTGAATCAGCATCTCATTTGCCTAGTTTTGTTCCAGATCGTACTTTGTGAAGATTTGTAGCATCTCTTTTCTCCGAGTTATATCCAGCATGGTTTGTCTAAATGTGATGCCCTGACCTCACAATAATGACAGCCTGTTATAACTGCAATACTGGTTCAACCTCCTCTATTTTAGTCATCAACTTATCGCCCATTTCACGGGGTTAATATTGTGGCATTTTTTTTTTCTTTCTGAAATATATACTTCATTTACCAGTCACACTTTTATTCTATGATTCATACCACGTGCCCCAGTTAAGCCTAATTCCTTTGTCTATCATTTCCCTTTATATAGCTTGATTGTTTCAGAATTATCATCAATGCCATATTTATTTCTCACAAGCTATTCGTTTGCTGTAAACCTCTAAGTAAATGTAAATTTTTTTGTACCTTTTATTGGTTGTTAAAAAATAAACTGTGAAAAATACTTTTTGCGTATTATAAAAAATGTCTCGCTTTTCATTTATGTACATTGCTCATGCACACATTTACTGGCCAAAATCTTGGGGAATCAAAACATCCTACTAGTATGACCACAAGTAACAGCAAAAAAAGTTTCAAATATTTAAACCAACACCATAAACGTTGCACTTTTTAACGTGACATTATGTTCCTACTTAATTAAGACATTTCAACTGCATAATCAATTGCAGAATACACAGTATACATTTTCTTTTTAAGCCTGAATATATACTCGAGTGACAGAGTATTCAATCTCCGTGAGAAATTTTTTTTTTCATCCAATTAAGGATGAATATCGAATGCTTGCTACACGATACTCAAGAAGCGTCTATTTTCGTGGCCCACAGCCAGCGCGTCATTCGGAGTGAGTGCCGGAGAATTTTCCGGTTTTCCTTTTTTGTGACCCGTGAATGTTTCCCATTATCTATGAAAATTTCTCCCGAAAAGTGCCTTACATAAATATTCGACTGTAACTCTAAAGTGCCTTATAATGATGTTTAACTGTACGTTTATCTACAATGTGTTGTCAAAGAAAAAATTTCCAATTCTTACTGAAATTTTTTTAAATCTTATTCAGAAATAAATTAGCTTTAAAAGATCATCAAGTGATCAATCAAGTGAAATATTACTTAATCAAAAAATCTCAATGAATCAATTAAAGTTTTATTTTATGAAATTTAACTTTAATTTTTATAAAAACATTTACAGATTAAATATTTTTTATTTTGACTTAAATTTTTCTTATGCAGACAGTAAACATGAAAACTTAGAATTGATGAATTGAATAGTTAAAATCAAATGTCAACGCTACTGTGAATTCTTAAATTAACATTACTTACATTAACATTCATCTTAAATTAACATTAACTTACATTTTGAATTTAATCTCACTCTAAGTTGTGAGTCTTCTATTAGTATAATATAATTTAATTTGTGAGCTTAAACATAATGAAGCCTATGTAGTGTTTCTCCTTCTAATTTTAAAAATGGAAAAGAAACCTTCTGTCGCAATTAATATTTAATTTTTAAGCAGTTTTGATGACACCAATATTACTATTTTCCTGCTATAAATTGAAAGATTTCTTTTCGTCATAAATCATGTAAACTTAATTGACTTCTCCCTGATAATGACAGAATACACATAGTTAATATAGTTAAACGAATTTAATAATATAAATCTAATTTATTATTTGTGCAATAAATCCTATATTAAGTCATAAAAATTATAAAGAGCAATATTTTTTACCATTTTTATAAATATTTTAGCAAATTTTGTAATAATTTCAGTTTACTGCAACAGCTTTCTGGTTGCCTATTTCTTACAACTAAAGCTCATAAAAACCACTCAAAATCTCGTAATTAATAATCGTGGTTAAAGGCAAAATTAATACTGAACTGTAGTTTACATTACACTAGCAGAGAAATTTTGAAATCAAACGGAATTTTTATCGCATACAGATTTACTCAGCACAATCATACAGACAGATTCAAGAATCGAACTGTCTCTTTCCCCTCCCACACAAAAACGCAGCCTCTTTTTCTAAGTTTATTTAAGATGTTTTATGTATTTAAAACATCATTGATTGAAATAAAATTTTAACAAACCGTATTTACTTAAATTTAAATAGTAATGTCTAATAACAAGTTAATTTTACTCCATCTTCGTAAATTACTGTAAAATTAAAAACCTATGCGCTTATTTTCCTACATTTAAAGTTAACTTTAAGAATTTATTACTCCAAATATCAAAGAAAATATTTGACGTATATATTATCTGTAAAATATGTATCTCATTTATATATTTAGAAGAAATCTTCTTTTTGCCTATTGTAAATGCATAAAGCTAATAATGATTCTAAGACGTTTTCTGCTTTCAAAACTGTATATTCATTAAGCCTAAGATAGAAAAATTTTCACATCAGTTAATTTATGTAATTTCATATAGTTTGTACAAAAATTAATTCTTGCATGCTTGAATATCAGTAAAAGAGATCAGGAAAATTTATGATGCATTGTTAGTTTTATGAAGAAATCTGTCAGTTTCCTTACATTTTTGACATCATCTAATAGAATATCAAAGTTACAAAAAATGTGAACATTTCATCTTTTTTACTGAACACAATGTTTTAAGGAATCTTCTTTAAAATGGAATTATTAGTTTCGCTTGAAAGAAAGAATTTTGGATCAACTTATAAAACAACTTGACGAGAGTTGAAATAAAATATATATTTTTTAAAAGAATTTTCAAGTAACACTACACCTTATTAACTCCGAAATGATTGCGGAGAAATCCGAAGTGACAGTTAACATAGGAAATTTAGAGATAGTGATAAGAAAAAAATTTACTTTCTGGGAACTGTTTCGACAGTTTACGGAAGGCATTACAACAGTCTACCAACAAAGAAAGATTAAAATGTCAAGCTACTAGATTGAACATCAATATTAGTTCGTGACAATCTTGAAAGGGGGAAGGAGTGTCTTCAAAGAAAATTTCGAATAAGGGCGAGATTGTGTGTGGGGGGGAAGGTGTGGTTCTAAGGAGCATGCTCTTCCCTCCTCTTTCCTGACGGGGTTGAACTAAGACAAAGAAGCCTTAAAAGTGCTTGATGAAGGAAAAAGAAAAAATGCTGATTCCATTACATTAGAGGGAGTGTATACAAATATTCAATCACTCACGAGACATGTAATGTTAAGAAAAGTTTCTGATATTTAAAGGCATTCAAACACTGTTCTTAGGGAATTTTATAATTACGCAAAATTTAATGATTGTATTGTTTCCCTATAGTTACTTTAAATCTTTGTACTGAAATCTTAGGCAAAGCGTTTCGATCTGATATTGTAAACAAAGCTAGAAATTAAAAGAGCATTTACATAAAGAGAAGAAATGAAGCCATGTATTAAATCTCTTTTAAAATATGGAAAATAAAATTCCACAATAAATTATCTAAACATGCTTCAATGATGAAATTCTTGTAATATTTTGGTCAAATTTAGTAAGTTTCTTTATACGCATCTCGCTCTTATTATGTTGAAAAATTACTCAATAACGAAAAGTAGACTCTACTTTAAAATTCAGTTTAATTTTTAATAATTCTTGATTAATTTCATAGAAAATATTCATGTGTAGATTATAAACTATATGTATTTTTATAATTATTCATTCAAATTAAAAACATCCTTTTTTAAACTATTGCATTTTACTATTATATATCATTTTAAATAAGTTTCAAATTTCAAACTAAGACTTATTCTCATAAATATTGGAAAAATTTAGTATATCATTCGCACAGAAGAAAAATGTATTTTAAAAATAATAGTTAGTGAAAAAATAATGAATAAACAATAGTTGATTAAATATTGAAACAAAAAAATCTATAAAATTTTCCTTAAAAAACTTTTTCACAGTTAATATAATTCTTATATACAGCTATTTACATTGGCTTAAATTCGTCAGAAATCTACATCTTTGTCCATTATGGGAAATATTCATTCATCAGAAATGTCTTGAAGTTAAAATACTTTCGACAACTTTATAATCATCAGTTATAATTTTCCTAATCACATCTAATTAAACTATCCAATCCTCAAATATGTTTGCTGTACTCCAATAAGAGGCTAAACAGTGTTATGAGAATACTCTACGTGGCTTACTAAACAAATAATTTTGTCAAACTTATGCATACGTAAATATTTCCCAAATATCTCAATGCCTAACATTATGAACGAAAATTTACGTGATACAGGATATAATGTTAAAAATTTTTAAATATATATGATCCCCTTTATCTTCTACTCAACAAAATGTAGAAGGAAGGCGATCTAAAAATTTTGCCTTTTTTTCTTTGACAACTACAAAAAATAACTTAGCATACTTGTATTTTTCAACAAAATATTAATTAATTAAAAAAATTAACATCTGCTAGTAAATTAAAAGAATTGACGTGAAAGTGTTCAAAGAAAAACATGTATTAACTATTACATTTAAGAAATATTTAACACAATTATCTCTTATAATATATATATATATATATATATATATATATATATATATATATATATATATATATATATATATATATATATATATATACACACAGCTGTTGTACAAACACTTGTACTGTTTATATATATATATATATATATATATATATATATATATATATATATATATTAAAAAATAATATAACATCAAACCTTAACTAATAGCAAAGCTTATTTATTATTAATAAAAATATTATAGTTTATTTCAATTTATCTTGATTAAAAGTAATTTAAATTCATTTTTATATAGAAACTTCATTATAAATTATTGAAATAAACTTTATTGAAAGAGCGAAATGTTTGCTGTTTTATCTCGCACAAACTACAAACGTCACTTATTATTAGCTTATCAATGATATGCCACATAGATCCTTTTTACACAAATTAAGTGTGGTCATATTTATGTTCTTCATATTTATGTTGTATAAGTACTTTCATATTTATCTTGTTATCACTATTTATTATATACTAAAACACACTTTAACATTCCGAAAACAAGTATTACCATCAATTAATTAAAAAAACGAATTTTTAATTATAAAAAAGTTGGAATTGTTTCATGTTTTAGATTAAAAATACTTTAATGTAAGTTTAATGATGTTAATTTCAAAGAGTAATTAAAAATAATTTCTCTGGAGAATCAAATGGATAATCCATAAACCAGTTTTCGATAACTTCAATTTTATACTAACGAAGTGTTGTTAATGATTTTTTCTATTATTCAACTTTCTGACTTTTAAAAGAAATTGCATTTTGAGAGATAAATGATCTTCACTTACTCTGTTTTAACATTCGTTGAGATTTTAATGGCATTATATGCATTGTCTTACATTCATCCATTAAGAAACATAAAAAAACAGAACTAATATGTGTAAGTTATTTTGAAAACTAATATTAGTTTGGATCATTTGTTTTAAGAGCGTTTTGCTTAACACTATATCTAGAAAAGAAATCTTGAAAATGTATTATCTTCACATCTCAATCGAGAAAGTTAAAAAGTGCTTATCAATGTTAATTTTTAAAATTAAAAATTAGATACAATTATCAAATAAATACAAATGTGGCAATCATTATTGTTAAAACATGAATATTTATTAAAAATATTTCCTTTATCTACACGATAGTTTAAAAAATTATTTTCTCGTTAATTTTTTTATTTGCTGTCAAGTAAATCCTATACCTACTTGATTCTTTTCAAAGTTTTATAGAAACATAAAAAATGTTTAATAAAGTGTACAAACAAAAAAAACACATAGAGTATTAATGCATTTTAAATCAAGAGAATCCCTATCTACTTTACCACAAAATTATTAATAGGTAAATTTAAAGTTCTGAAAAATATTCAAATTATAACGTAACCTTTAAATATTTGATAAAACGGAAAAAACATACGATTATACATTTTTATTAAATGTTAAACAACGTACACTACTGGCCATTAAAATTGCTAAACCAAGAAGGCGACGTGCTACAGACGTGATATTTATATGAAAGGAAGAAGGTGCTGTGATATGCAAATGATTAGCTTTTCAGCGCATTCAGACAAAGCAGGCGCTAGTAGCTACACCTGCATTGTGTTCAAATGAGGAAATTGTTCAGCCGGTTCCTCATACACAAATTTCATTTGAACGTTGTTGCCTGGTAAAAAGTGGTTGTGATGCCTCATGTAAGAAGGAGAAATGCGTACCAGCACGTTTCTGACTTTGATAAAGGTCGAATTGTAGCGTACCGGGATTGTGGTTTATCTTATCGCAGTATTGCTGCTCGCGTCGGTCGAGATCCAATGACTGTTAGCAGAATATGGAATCGAAGGGTTCAGGACTGTAATACGGAACGCCATGCGGGATCTCAACGGCCACCTCTCACTAGCAGCCGAGAAGACAGGCATATTATCCGCATGGTCAAAATGGATCGTGCAACCACGTCACGAGCCGTGAGTCAAGAAACGGGGTCTTTTGGAAGACAACAAGTGTCTGCACGAACAGTTCGATGACGTTTGCTGCAGCATGAACTCTTAGCTCGGAGACCATGACTGCGGCTTCCCTTAACGCTGCGTCATAGACAAGAGCGCCTTCAATGGTGTGATCAACGACGAACCTGGGCGCACGAATGGCGAGACGTCATCTTTTCAGATGAATGATGATGAAAGAATGAAAGAATGACGTCTCATCTTTTCAGATGAGACGTCATTCTTTTTCAGGTTCTGTGTACAGCATCATGATAATCGCATCATGACGGTGCTTTGAACAATGCACGTTACATTTCTGGTGTGTTGCGACCTATGGTTCTACCCTTTATTCGAGCCTTACGGAACCTTACGTTTCAGCAGGATAATGCCCGACCGCATGTAGCCGGTATTGTACGGACTTTCCTTGATACGGAACATGTTCGGCTGTTGCCCTGACCAGCACGTTCTCCAGATCTTTCACCAATAGAAAACGTCTGGTCAATGGTTGCCGAGCGACTGGCTTGTCACCAAACGCCAGTCACTACGGTTGATTTACTATGGCATCGTATTGAAGCTGCATGGGCATCTGTACCAGTGCATGCAATCCAATCTCTGTTTTACTCAATGCCCAGGCGTATAACTGCTGTTATTACTGCCAGAGGTGGTTGTTCTGGGTACTGATTTCTCAGGATCTATCCATCCAAATTTTTTGTAAATTTAATCACTTGTTATATTTCTAGTATAATATATTTGTCTAATAAATATCATTTTGTTATCTGCATTTCTTCCTGGTGTAGCAATTTTAATGGCCAGTTGTGTATTACAGTTGATGTAACAATTTCTAAAATGGAACACTATAATTGTAAACAAATATAAATCTAAATGAAATATAGACTATTTTAATTATCTGAGCATGTGATTCGATTCATCTAACATATGCTTTTAAATCCTTAAAAAGACTTTTTATTTAAATCGTACAAAATACATATATTTTGCTTTTATTAACCAACATATTTTCGTAGTAAAAAAATATCATTTATTTTTAGGAAATTATCTTTGGCCGTTCAACAGATTTCCTTGCTTTTATCGTGTATGGTAATAAGATAGTTACTTTAAATAAACCATTCTACTTCTCCTATTTTCTCATGTTCCATGAGACGAGATAAATAATTATACTTTTCTGTTAGTACCTGTCTTACATGGTATAAGGATTTTGCATTCATGTTTCTTAATATATATATTTTTATATGAATGTTAAGTAGATTTTACAGCATTTTTCTCTTCTGAGAGGCTAACATGCTATCACAGATTCTTCCTGGATAGCTACATGCAGTAGATTGTATTATTGTACTCTAGGGGGAAACTTATTTATCTTCCATTGTTATTTATCCTGTGCGTGACTGCAATGTTATACCAGTCACAAAACGTAGATTCTCGCATATGGCATATACTTGAAAGAAATTTATTGCAAATTTTTAATCACTAATTAATTTGCAGGCATGTTCTATAAACACATACAAATGGTTAAATATATTAACTATATTTAATAATATTTACAATATGTACATTAATTCTTAACATAAATATACTTCAATATCTTTTTATATGACAATATAATAGAAATGTAAATTATTTTTACACTAATTATTTCTTTCAATAATGAAAATTAATTTAATTTTGCAACAATAAGAGCGTTTCTATTTCTTTGCAATACATTTCAGAATTTTTATGTTTAAGTATTTTCCTTCGTTAATTTTTTTTAAACATAATACATATAAAATAGAATCAATACGGTATCTCAACAGATGTATGATAAATTTAATCTTATATTAAATTTTAAAAATTGTTATAATTATATGAATAAAAAAACCATAACAATCAAATAATCAGTGGCAATGCGCTTAATTTCAATGCATAAGTCAAATAAATAGAAAAATAATGTTAATTATTTTCTTAACTTAAATAAACTTTAATATAACTTTAACTATTTATTTTATTTTTATTTTTCATTTTTAAAAACTATTGAAAGTTGTTTATTACATTTGGAAAATTATGAAAGACATTATTCGAAACATTATTTAAACATTTCAAAAACATTCATTATAAGATTATTTTTTAGCAATTAATTTGAGAATATTTAACCCTTATTTCATTTTTAGTTTCACGTTGTTACAAATCAGTTTTAAAAATTAGCTTCATACCAGAGTTTAATCAAATACATATATATGAAAATTTGTGCAGTTGTAAATGCCAGATTAGTTTTGATAACCGGATTTAATTAAGCAACCATTTCGCAACATCCAATATATTCATCTGATCTAATCTAGTCAAACAATTAATTTCGCAAAGTCATTAGAAAATGCCAAGTGACAAATTCATATTAGTGGCAGATACCTAATAGAGGATATAAACTTAACAGAAGAGGTTTCTCATAACTTTATATTCATTAAAACGTGTTATATATTAGTAACCTCATAACTTTTTTGAATAATGTTATACATATTTTAAAGCAAATAATTTAATTTCTGTATAAATTAATTTACATTAGATAAATTTGTTTTTAACATGAAACACAATACTTCATGTAGATAAGTTTATAAAAAATTTTGTCTTTATTACCAGAGACTCTTCATTTTATTGCATAGTTTTGAACTTTATTAAATTTCTGAAAACTGCACTGATTGTTGAAAATAAATATTTTTCATTTTACTTGCAATCCATGAGAAAGTGCAAAGCCATAAAGTATATATGTATTTAATATTGTTTGCAGTAATGAAAATCTAAACATGCTTTAACATTTTTTTACATATTGTAAATAATATTTGTCTGATTAAGATTTCGCATCAATATAAAATAATTTTACAATTAAATTTAATTAAAAATTTACTATCCATTATTAGTTTATGTAAAAAATAATAACATTTTGTATTTTGAAAATAGTAAATTAAATCAATTTGAATAATATAAGATTTAATAACATATATGATTGAAATCATATTATGAAATATATGTATATTTAAAAATAAACTTTACTGTAAAAAAATGTATACATAACAATTAAACATATGGACGTTAAATTCAATGTTTGTATAATACTGGAATAGATGAAAATATAGATAAATAATAAATAATAAATGAAAATAGATATTTAGGATAATAGAAGCATTTCCTATAATAAAGAGAGGTTGCAAAGTAACCATTTGAAATAATATTAATTAATATTTGATTGGATATAGAGAATACTAAGTTGCCAAAAATCCTAATTACATAAATTCTGTCATAAATAACACACAAAATGAAGTGCAGCAGAGTAATTCTGAAATATCTGAAAGCTCCGTTATCATGTTTAAAACATTCTCTATATAAGTACATTTAATAATTTGATTGTGGTTATGAATGTATATTATATTTCTTTATTTATAGTTACAAGAATCATGCAAAAGTCGCAGAGCATTGATTTTCATATAAATTTACTCTCTGCAATTTACCTTAGGGTAATTAGACATTATATAGATTTTTTTTTCATTTCGAGGGTTTATTTTCGTGACTCAGAGGAATCTTAATGCTTAGTACATAGTAAAGTGCTTAAAGCATTCACAAATTTTTATTCTCAAAGCTCTTTTGGGTAATATTAAAGTCAGCATAAATGCAACCATCTAAACATTCTCCTTGTCAGCTAAGTTTCCGGCTTGATCTTATTTTAGACACAAATATATTTCAAGATGTTGAATATGACTCTGTATGTCCATTAAGTATAAAATCATATTTGCTCTAATTGTGTTTCTTAAATCCATCACTAATACATTTGGTTGTGAGGCAGGCATATTGTTGCTCTTCAATTGGACATCGCTCTTAAAGGCGAGACGTCTCGGATTTGATTTTGGATATTATTGAAAAATGGGGGATAATATTCCGCTTTTGCTATTTGCATAAAAATCAGAGGTAATAGTGTTAAAAAAAAGTTTCGTCTGTCTTCCCTAGTGAATTTTGAATACATTTCCCTTGATGAAGAAACGTTCTTCCTTAAGGAGAATTACAGGGTGAAAATTAAAATATTTTACAGCTTTAACCTAATAATCTATTCACTATAAGATACCAAAACTGTACTCTAACATGAACTTTAAGAATACTAGGAATAGTATAGAAATATCGAGAAAAGTATTGCAAGTTACAATTTTTCCAAAGAGAAATTTTATAAATTACAGTTACACATTTATATTGATGTAATCAATGCAAAAAAAATATTTTCTTTTAAATTCTAGATATTAATGTAGTTTAAATCCTTTATCTGATAAAATTATTTAACTTTTCATTCTTATTTGTAGAATTCTTAAGAAAAATTGTAGAATTTAATTTTTTAAATATCCTTTTAAAGAAACAACTATATCATAATAATTACTTATAAACCAAATAATACAATGCTATTTGAATGAAGAAACTAATAGAATCCTATTTATAGGATTCATATATGCGTGAAATAACAAGTCATTGAATATTTAAGAAATCCAGAGATATTTTGATAATGCAATACCCAAAGAAACCAATTTTATAAAGCAGTTGCAACACTTATTTGATTAAGGATGAACTCAAACATAGAATAAAACTCACGTGCAGGTAAAACAACTCGTGTAACTTTCATAAAATATGTAATTTATTGAAAGCAGTGTCTGTTATATTCTAACGTACTAGTTTCTCGGATATTATTGACCGAACGTTTGGCTTTAAGGAAATCTCAGAGATGTAGGACAATATGAACCTTTAAACTTTTATCAACTCTACTGTTGTAGATGTGAAACATATCAATAAAAACAAAATGTTTTCAAGATATTTATTCATTAATAACGTATTATAGTTCCAAGTAATAGGGGAATATAACGATGGCAAATATATATGCTGATAAAACACATATTTCATAATGCAGCGATACTTATACGATGCAGTATGTATCATTTTGTAATAAACAGAATACTCTAAAGATAAGATGTGATAATTCTTCTATCTTTTTTATCAAAACAATTTAGGGTCTCCATTGCAAAATGCAGAGCAAGAATTGCTGAAATCCTATCTCGTCATTAAAATCTGCTCTTCCCATCAAATTATTTTGGCACATATATTTTTTCAAAAGATGATACCAGTATTTAAGTGGTATCAGTATTTAATTCACCAGTATTTAAGTGGTATCAGCATTTAATTCACCAGTATTTAAGTGGTATCAGTATTTAATTCACCAGTATTTAAGTGGTATCAGTATTTAATTCACCAGTATTTAAGTGGTATCAGTATTTAATTCACCAGTATTTAAGTGGTTAAAAATGAAGCTCCATAATCCTTTCAACCCACGGAAATAACATATTTATCCCTTCAATTGTTTTTGATAGATGTAATGCAGATCTTACATGGCATTTTGTATAAAAATCATGAACATATCACTCCTGTCTTCAAGTGAGAACTATGTTATCATAGATATTTTTGACACTAAATCTTTAACATAAATTATTCATTGACTCTTGATGCAGAATACATTTTAATAAACATTTTTAACTTCTTGTTAAATGAGAATTCAATACATTTTACGCGTACATATTTATTTGGAAAACAATATATTTTTGAAGTTAAAACATTAGCAACTTCATATATTTTACAAATTAGCATGGAGAAATAGCAATAGGTATTGGAAATAAGCCTACCTTTTTGCATAATAAACCACGTTTCATGTGCAAAATTAAATACTTTTAATAATATAATAATAACAAGTTTCGGAATAAGAACATTCTTATTTGGTCAAAACAATTCCGATAAAAATACCAATAAATACATTTTTATATATCCAATAATAATCTGATGTAAAAGTAATCTAAATTGCTGAATATTTGCGTAAATTATTTAAATTTTACACACAGTTAAAAAATATATGCATCTAAGTAATAAAAAATTTATATTAATTTTATCAAAGTACAAACTTTTTAATTACAGAATTTTTTATTTTTTGAAGTTCAAATAATTAAATTTTTATATAAAATCAACACCTAATTTTATAATATTTCTTGAGAAATAAAAATAACTCTTAACATACTCAAAAATGTCAGAAACGTTTATACATGTGTCAGTGTTCATATCTCTATACATTATAAAGTGTGTGTGTTTATATCTCAATTCCTTATAAAGTGTGTGTGTGTGTTTAGATTTCTATTCATTATAAAGTGTGTGTGATTGAAGTAAGACAGTAATAAAAGTTAAATAGCTAAGTTTTGTCTAAAATAATTATGGTAATAATACTGGTGGTAAAATTTAAGCTATCATTAATTTTATTTTAGTAAAATTAATGATAACTTAAATTTTACTAAAATATATGTTTTTACATTTTAGTAAAATTTAAGCTATCATTTGTGCTATATTTTAAGTTCTTACAAATTTTGCAATGAATTGTAAGGTTTAAGCATGATTAAGCAACAAAATTACTCTACAGATTAAATTAGATACATAATGTTTAAGATAGTGAACATGTTGTTCCTTATGTGCTTTATTGAAAAGAATATTATAAAAATTAATTTCCAGCCTCATCTTTTAGAATATTTACTTAAATTAAATAAAAGGGAAAAACATTTGAATTACAATTATAACGAAAGCAATTATATTAAATAAAAGAAATATTCCTTTTACTTTTTATTTGAATTGATAATTTATTATCAATAAAACCAAAAATAAGCCTTCAATAAATAAAAAAATGTTTTTAATAAAAGTGTTCAAATATCAAAATGTAGCTTTAGATTAAGGACACAAACATTAACATTCGCCATAGATTTATTTTAAGATTTCAAATAAATGAATTGAAAATCTAACTTAGTATAAGCACTCTCTAAACTAGAAATACTGGTTAACTATTCTCTCTTTGAATTTTTAAGGAACTTAAACTAGTCCTCTTTCAGATTCAAGGTTTATTCCGATTTATACAAATTAAACCTCTTTCCCGAAACAATAGCAGGCAGACTTCATCAATAGAATCTGCAAATAAGGAGACGTGTGGCAATGATTCCGTCGCTTCACAGACAATCTTGTGTTAATTAAGTTCGCATCGAGCCAGTTTCAATCCCGTCATTGTCTCATATTCTCAACAAAGGCTGCAGAGAGGGAGAAGTATTTCTCCGTTCCATTCTACGATTAATCAAAAGGACATGAACAGGGGGAAAGCAGGATTCTCTCCTTGTTTTTCCAGTCTCTTCTTTTTTTAATACTTAATGGAGACTTTTCGATCGGCTCAGGCTTGACTTCATGGACCCAGAGCATAATTTACTCTCATTTCTTGGAAGTTTTTGTTTCGAAAAGGTTCATTATTTCGCTTTTTATACCTTGCTTCCAGAGATTAATGAGGAAGTTCTGCAGCATTAAATATTACCCAAGCACCTGCAAAAAAGGTAGATTTGGAAGTTTAAATAATCCACTAGTCTAAAAATGACGCGGTGTTAAGGGAATAAATTTAATTTATGAAGTTAGCACTCCCGTTAAAAATACTTTTAACGAAAAGAATTCATCCAATTATACATATGTCATTATTTAATGCGTCAGGAAAATTTATTAATTAAAAATATATTTCTCTTTAAAAAAAACTTGCTTGTTAAGTCACTAAAAGGAAACTTTTAACCACAAAGTTTCCGAAATATCATGAGTAGCACTAATAAATTTTAAAATATAACTAGCATTATTTAGTCATATTGCTTTAAAATATTTCTTTTTCAACTTTATGATTTTGAATTTTATTACTCTAATGCATGATATTTATGAAATGACTGAAAAATATATTTAAGGCCTTATTGCTACAAATATAATATAGCTTAAGTTGATTTTGAAATCAATCTATAAAATTTTGTTTATTTTAAGTATATATTATAAGAAATATATTAATTTCAAATTTATAGGTGCTTTTATAAGTTAATAAAATATACTTTTAAATAATCAATGTAAATTCAATTCTATGTTCCTTAATCTAGAAATATAACAGTGCTCTTCGAAACATAGGATCTCGGTCCGATCCTCGCCACTAACTTGAATCTCATAAAAGCTTAGTTTGCTCTTGTCTTGAAAAGTTGTAAAAACATTTATAAAATCATTAAAGCTTTATATTTCCTTCAAAAATAATAATGTAATAAAAAATATTATTAATTATTTCCAATCTGAGTGTAGTGATTTTTTAAACATTGTGGGAAAATTAGCACATGCATTTATTTTACTAAATTTTCTTTATTCAATTTTGTGAATTATGCATATTTTATCTAAATTTATTCTTTATCACTTATAACTTATTTCTTACGCGCTATGGAATGTTGATGCAAGTTTAAAATATAAATACAAGAAGTATACAACGAAAATACACAAGAAATAAATTTTTTGAAAAATTGTCGGAAATATTGATAACACCCTGCATATATCTCCTTAAAAATTATTAAAATTTTCAAGTTATTTAAGATGTGTGGAATCAGATTCCGAAACAGAAGTTCGTGGATCTCTAATTATTTATACCATTCCATGCACGTTTTATAATCATAACACAATTAAACATTATAGTATTTCCAACATTGATAAGTCAACTTTATGAAAACTAAATTTCAAGGTAGAATATGATTGAAATTCCTGCAAATTCTTCAAACAATTCCACTGAATTGGAACAAAACTTTCAAATATAGTGTAAAAGAATTAGGCTTTAGCAAAATAGATAAAAAGATTTAAATTATTCTTTAAATTAAGGCAAAAAGTACATTAAAATGTTTCCTCAATTGCAATAATATGTAAGATATTGCCGAAATTTAATTTTTAACTCATACTTTTAACTATCTCAATTGTTTGATTTTAATTAGTGATGGACAAATGGTTTCATTAAATTTGTTTTATAATGAAAATATGGTACACCTTCAAGACGCGATTGCTTCTTTTCAAATATTTTAATATCAAAATTTTTAAAATCTAAGAGCTAAATTTTTTTTTGCTACAAAAATTTATTGTTAATTTTTTTATTTTATTTATAACTTATAATTTATTATTATTTCATTTAAAGAATTAAATGTAATTTATTTTTATGCACTTTGTACTTTTGCGTTAACTTATGAAAAATTTAATTTATTGACTTTTCTAAAAAATCAAGTGTGCAATCCTTATTTTAATACTTGTAGAAGTTTTCATTCTGTAAATAACATTTTGAAAATGAAGAAGGATTAAATTAATATTTAATTATTACACACATACACATACATACATACATACATACATACATACATACATACATACATACATACATATATATATATATATATATATATATTAATAAATTTTAGTGAAAGTTTAGAAAACTGCACATTGACATTATAAATGTCATAATAGTCTAATGTTATTAAATTAAGTTAACTTACTTGGAATCATCATAAATATTTTTTAATTATAGGCTTCATTTGTTTTGACAAGTATTGTTTTTTTTATAAATTCAAATAAATTAAATTGTTTTTGTATTCCATGTTTTTTAATGAACACAACATTAAAATACCTAGAAATACTAATTAATATTTAATTTAGAATCTGTTTTGTTCGGATAAAAATAAATCACTTAATCTAGATAAATTGAAACATTTGCTATTATTGATTTAGTGTTCCATGTCAGCCATTTAATTTGTCATAAATTTTTCGGGAGAAACTTTAACCAAAAATTCTTGATTTGATTGAAAATGAGTATATGAATTACAAAAATTTGATTTGTAATTCTTTTTATTTTGACATGACTTATTAATATTTACAGATATTTTATATCTAATTAGCATTAGCACCCAGCAATGCTTAGTTTTTCGAAATGAAAACAATTTGTAAAAATATTAAGCGATTTTTAGAGCATTTTTAGTTATATCAGCGCAAAAATTACCTTTAAAAGTCTTTATTGCTTACATAAATTTACATTATATTTGTAAATTGCAAAAAAGCCCTACAATTTATTACTTAAGAATTTTAAAAAAATTTAATTTTAATGCTAAATAATATATTTTATGAAATTAAAAATTCTTATCATAAATATTTTCTTATGAAATAAAAAAATTCTTTTGGAAAAAAAACTTAACATTGGGCATTGGGTATTAACAGTTACTAATTTTAAATATTGAAAACAGTTGCAGTTATGGGTAACAGGATCATCTATAGGTGTTGATCATAGGATACAGGAAACTAGATAGTTATCACCTGATCAATTATAAGCGTAAGTTTGGTGCAAATGTGCAGTTGGACCGTGTGTTATAAATGAATTTTTATAATGTGGTGAATATATATTTATGCTACGCGAACATAAAATAAGATTTTTTCAAAAAAATTACCTAAAATAGAGATATTGGGATATGTATGTTTGCTATAATTCAATGAAATATATACCATTAAAAACAGGAATAATATTTCGATAATATATTTCATAAGATTTTTTTATATTCGAAATATAAAAAAAATCCTATATTAAATTAATAATGAAACTAAAATTTAATTTTTTCGGAAATTTTTAATAATTTGTTTTACATTTTGTAGCTAAGCATCCTTGAGTAATAAATTTTTTCATCTTAAAACAACTAAAATTTAATATTAATTTTCATTCACATAATTAAAACATTTGTTTTTCTTTAATATACTGTAAGGAAATCAATATAGAAAATAATTTAATATACGCTTTTTTTAGTGTATTCCTATTTATTTATTCAAATCATCTAACATAAATTTATTTAAATCAAAGGTTTAAGGAATCACTTTTTTTAACAAAATGGTTTTATAATAATCATTTTCTTTGATTTAAAATGTTGCTAAATCAATTTTAGTAAATCAAATTAGTTTGACTTTCAGGAGCTTCATTAAAATAACAAAATTATTTCATTGTTGATACTAAAATTACTTTCATAACACAACTCAAAATTACTTTTTATGACTTATGTCCTAATAAGTTCAAAACCATAATTCAAAAAGTTAAAATAGTTTATTAAATTAAAATCCAAATATAAAAATAAAAACGCACCGAACGGAAAAATGTGAAATAACTTAAAAAGGAATTAATAAAAATGTATTTCTTTTACATTTATTAAAAATAATTATGATTTCCCCATTTGTAAATTTGGTTTAATTTAGAATAGTACTAGTCAGACAGAGATTGTTATTACACTAAATATTCTCTTTTTCAGAAACAAATAATATAATAGCTTGATCTCTCCAATTAACTTTCTTCTCTTATTTAAGATAAATAATTTCAATTTTAAAGCAGATCTGTTTTATAAGTGATAAATATAAGCTGTACTAAAAGGAAGAACTGTATGATACGTTCCTCTCTTTAAAAGTCATTGGGATAAAGAAGTGGAATTTTTTTTGTAAATATTGGGCGTAAAACCTTCTTCTGATAGTACGACGAGTTAATTTTAACATTTATTTCCACTCTTCTTATTTTTATTTTTCGGTTGTAGGAGAAACCTGCAACAATCATGAACCCCTTACTGAAACTTTCCTTACATTGACGGAAACGGGTTTGTACAATTTTTTCTCCTCATTTTCTATAGTAAAAAGACCTTTTTTAGTTACAGTCATTTAGGTAAACCCATGCTTCATCAAGGGTCATGATGGTTTTCCGTTTATCTCCTGCTGAGTGGTTTTTATACAGGATTCTACAAATTATTTTGCGTTGAACCACATGTCTCGGCAAAAGCTTTTGAACAATATGTTTTTTAGCATTTTTAAATTGTAAATACTGGTTTATTATTTTATTAATTGTTTGTACAGATGTATCTAAAGACTTTACAATTGATTTCTGTGCTGGCGGATTTTCTTGTTACCAGCGATTTCACTTTAGAAACATTTGGAACAGTACGTACCTTTTTAAGGAAATTCATTTAGAGTCTTTTTTCTATGTAGGAATAATGATTGACAGTTTTTACCTGTCCAATAAACAATATTGCTTATTTTGCACTTAAAAATTTTAATATCATGTATTTCACAACGTTTTTGAATGCTGGAATAAGAACATTTATCTTCGGAAAGCGCAAAAACATATCCTTCAGTTAATATCATGTTTATATGTGATATTTTGAAAGAAGAATAAATTTAAAAGTAGCAAACGAAATTTCAAATAATAAGCTGTTGCCAAAACTTTTTATTCTAGAACATTTACTTTTTTTTTAATTCGCTATCGAAATCAATTATCTAATAATGTGTTAACACCCTCTGCATATATATATATATATATATATATATATATATATATATATATATATATATTGTTATGATTTGTTCACCAGTATAACACTATAAAAACTTTTTGATATTATTATGTTTTATTTTTATGATTTTAATTCCATATTTGGTATCGATATAAATGATTGGAAAGACCTTAGTTTATTTTGTAATTATAATAATTATATTTCTTAAGGAGAAAATATTTATTTACAAGTTAACGGCACTCCCCAGGGTTCCAAATTTTCAAGTATATTAGCAAATTTATTTTTAAATTACTATGAAAAATCATTTATAATACAAATGCCTTATGCTTACAGATACATTGATGATTTTATAATTTTTAATTGCCTAGAATTTGATAAAATTTACAATAATATATATCCCGAGGAATAAAAATTAATTAAAACTAATACTGATAACCTGAAAACTGAATTTCTAGATATTTCAATTACGATAAGAGATAACCACACATTTACTGACATATATGATAAAACTTATAATTTTAATTTTAAAGTAAATAAACAAATTTTCTGGAATTCAAACATTTCAATTAAAATTCATAAAAATCTAATTTTTAATCGACTTAAGAGAAAATATAATGCATGTAATAATTTAAATAACATCAATAAACAAATAAATAAACTAGAAAATATTCTAGCCCATAATGGAATTCTAACTAAATTTATTAAGCACTATTTGGTGCGTAGACCCTTGCTTATAAGAGAGAAGTAAGGCGTAGTTTTATACTACAGAAGGGTCACCCAAGCCTTGAAGGTCTTATAAAAAGCTTAAAATATCAATAGAGTTGTCACTTAGTCATTAACTTATGTATTTATTTGGCTTAAATGTAGTATTTGGTGCGATTCTAGCAGATTTGAACATGTATTTGGATGTGGATTTAGTTAATTATATGTATTTTGGCAACATTGGATTTTAGTTTATATATTTTAGATTAAATTTTACTTCTTGTATTCTAGTTTGAACTTTTAGTGTGGCTTTGGGGTGTATTGGCTCCTTTAAGACTATGTCTTGTGTCATTGCAGAAAAGCCATACTTTGTGCCAATGTGGTCAACACCCCCTGACGAAGCTGGCCATAATGGTACTTCGTTCCATTTTATATATTTTTGATATTTTCTTTTAAATTTTCCATATATTTTCAATGTATCATTCTTCATCTAGTATTAATTTATGAAATATTATATAAACCAATATATTAATTATATAATTATGTATAATATAATAATATTATATATATAATAAGGATTATTAATTTAACATGAGATTCTGCGTGACATAATATTAAACAGAACAAAAAAAACGTAAGAAATATATGTAGAAGTAATTAATATGAAAAAAAATGTATTTGTAAAATATACTTAATTTTCATTAAATTATGTTCATTTACCGACCAAATAATAGTCGCGTTTGTAGAGTTGCACAGATCATGTAATGTCGTTGTCTCTTATATTGCTTATAACATTTTATTGTAACAACTGTAGCAAATAATTTATTCTTGCCATCTTTTTTTTTAATTTTTTCGTATATATAGATGCATACCTACTTCGAAGAGCATCTAATAGTGCACGGAATGCATTTTTTCTAATGATGTGATAGTAAGATTCTTCTTCGCGTGGATTTGACAACACATTGGAAGCAATCGGGAGTTTTCAATTCAAATTTGAAAAATCAAGGAAAAGTGGAGACAACTAAATTCCAATTTTCAAATTAAGCAAACTATTTATATTTTTTTGTATAAAGGACTTTAATATTTTTATAAATTTTTCAACGAATTTCTGAACTTCATATTTGCTTCAACCTGGAAATTAATTTATTCTCAAATTAAATTTTGCTTTTGAATATATTTAAACTTTGTGTTTTATTACATTACTTGTCAATTTTAACATCAATTTATATTATATTTATTCTGAATAATTTAATTATAGTGAAAGGGATTAATACACAATTTTGTTAGTGACTTTTTTTAAATAAACAATACAAATAAATAAAAACAAAAATAAATATTTAATTTTATTTCGTAAATTTGTCTTTATGATATTTCATTTAAACATTTCATTACATAAAATAAATATGCATATGTATGTATATATATAAGTTATATTAGTTTATCTTATTTCTACAGCTTAATATATTTCATATCCCTCATAGTCAAGTAATAAAATTAATATTGAATACTAACTAAAATTATCATTCTTAATCCCCTTAGAGATTTAAATATTCAGTTTATTTTATAGCAAAAATCTATATTTTTTCTTAAGTTTTTGTGATTTTAATTTTTATTTCGAACACTTTCATACATGTCTTTTTGACTGATTTGCAGCTAACTCAAAATGAAGTAAAAAATAATTATTTAAAATCATATACATTAATTGATAAATAAATCAATTCATTAGTTTGCAAATAATATTAATGTTGTTTTTGTGTACATTTTTTAATATCATGAATAAAAGTAAACCCTTTTGTATAATGGTAAAGTACTGAATGGCTTTAAATTTGTTAATTTGTAGGATTTAATATAATTTAAATTTAGAAATACTTTAAATATATATGTCAGCCTTTCATAAATTTAGCGTTAGATTATTAAATTCAATCAAAAAATTTAGAACAAGTTTAAACTAATTTAATAAATTAGGAATTTAAGAATGTCCTTTTAAAATGAAGATTTTACAACCTAAACACTATCGTTGACTGATTTCAATTGTATTTTAATATTCTAAAGGAAAACAATGACAGATTATACTCTTGATTCATAGTTAATTAAAAACACTTATGCTACTGATAAATTAAATATTTTTGAAAAGCAGAAGATATGAATTTAATGTAGTGATAGTTTATATATTGTAAGAAAATAATAAATATTCGGCACATTTTACTTTAAAATATGGGTAAATAGCTAAGAATATTTAGATATTTATAATTTTATGTGATTTTTTTACACTGATGACAACCAGTTTTAACATCCAGAGAAAAAAGCATAGACCTCATATGTCATACATTTATGACATATTTACGTCATACATTTATGGCGATGATATATGCAATTCATAAGCATTGTAGATCATACACACATTATGGGGGACTGCCAGCAGTATATAAAGGGATAAGAGAGACTTTTGATGATATATTTGAAGTAGGGCACTTGTTTTCTCATAATATTTATAAACTGTTTAACCATGCATCCTGGAAGACGTACAGAAGCTTTCAAGAAAGTATTTGAATTCGACCGAGGTGGAAAAGTAACCTACAGAGATTGCGGATAATCCTTCAGAAAACTCGATGATTGTGTTGAAAGAAATCAAACACTGCAACATGATCAGTAAAAGCTAGATACTGGAAATAAAAGCAGACAAAGGTGCCGATTGTACTCATATCATATACCATTACACGTGATAAGAAGCATATTGTGCTCAAGGCAACGACGTATTGATCAACCATAACACAACAGACTCAGTATGTTACGCATCATTCGGTAACTGCACATATCATTCAATGTCATTTGCACTGGAAGAAATTATTTGATGTTATGTTTGGATTCGAATCTGAAAAGCGAAGAGCAGAAGGATGTTAAACTTCTGCATTGGGCATCACAACACTGGTCCTGTACTCTGTATCATAATGTAAAGTGGTAATGAGTATCACTTTCGTATTCCTGTAATGCCTATTGCAAATATACTAACAGGAAGGGTCATCCCTAAGATTTTGGGAACCGTAGTCCTTCCATAATTTCAGCACTTACCATCAACTATATTCCAATAGAATAATGATCCACCACTTGAGGCACGCAATGTTCAAGAGATCTTTTATACACATCAGATTGCATTTCTTCCTTGGCTGGTTGTTCTCCTGATATATCACCATTCAAAAACTTGGACAACAGCTGGTCTAAGATACACCTCCTGTTGCTACACCAGATCAACTTCGGCATCATGTGGAAGTCGTATTGATAATGTTATACCCTTATATTAGATCCAAAGCATCTTTGAATTTTTAAATCAAAGAAACTTTGGATTGGCATTTCTTAATGCCAGCAAATGACTACAATGACTATTACTTTTCTCATTATCCACACTTCACAAGAAGTTCTAATCAAATCTTTGATCTATATAGAATGTTATCTGCCAAATAAATTTTGCTGTGATATCGCTGATCACTTTGGTTGTTGTCAGGAGTGTAGATGTTCTCATTAAATTTTTCTAGTGTACACTAAAACTACTTTACACATTATTGATGTCAAAAGATACTTTAAAGTGACTAAACCACTATATAAGAAATACTCTCAATTGTAATGAAAGCTGCATGTGATTGATTAATAAGAATAAATTTTCCAAAGTTTACTTTTATCATATTTACGTAATTTTCACCCATATTTACATTTATCATTTTCAAGCAACGTCAGAATGATAAGATTTCTTCCTATTAAGATGAACTTATAACGAATGCATTTTCTTTATTTGTTTTGATATTTTTAAATAATGACATTTAAAGTAAGACCAAAATGTAAAAAAATAAAAGAAAAATAGGAATATAAAATTTCTTCAGAAACTATTATACATAACAAATGCACTGTTTGTGTATTTGTTATGTGCATGATTAAATTTGTGCATAATTAAACTTAATACCATATAGTAATTGCACTCTAGATTTTAAGTTCAATAATATACGAGTACATCAATTAATTGTTGACTGAATAAAAGCAAAGCTGTAAGAAAGAGTTTATCTTTGATAAGCTTAATTTATATAATTATTATCACTGTATAAACCAATATAAAATGAGAAATTAAAGTGTTTAACAAATTTTCAAAGCACAGTACTTCTACTAAATATCTAAAAGTACGAAAATGTATATTAATTAAAATTTTTAATTTTTATAAAAATTATTGCGATGCTATGTAAGAAATACAAAATTAAAAAATAAATTGCCTACTGATATATCAAGAAAACATATATAAATATCAAAATGCATGCTATTTTTTATATTTTCCTTTCTCATAATTATTTTTTGTGAATGTAAAAATAATTACTTCTATATAAAGTACTTTAAATATAAGCTAGTTCAAAAGTATTTTATTCTTAGATCTAAATTTTTATTTTAATGGTATTTGATTTTTTTAAATATAAATAAATTATATTTTCAATGTATTACTTATTAAATTTATCATGCTAAAGTTAGTTTATGTTTGGAAACTTTCAACGAAAATAAATTCTCTTTCAGATGTTATGCTCCAGAATTTTAGCATTTTTGATTTAATATTTTGAGCACATTTGATGTTAACATTTTGTCGTTAATATATTATATACTATGAATATAAATTAAAGTGAATAGAAAATAGAGCAAGCTTTTTCATATAAGCTTACTTTGAAGAATAATTCATATTCAAGTATATCACGTTTAGTAAAATATACAACAGATATTTCAAACATGACATTTATTAATAAAACACATGAAGTTATATTTTTACTTATAAATTCATTTCAAATATTTTATTTTATGAAGATAATCGTAAACATTTTTTCAAAATTGAGGAAATTTAAAACAATAAGGAAACATTTAATAACTTCCCTCTACAAGAAGAGTTATTATATTAGGCGTTCTAGTCGAACACAGAAATAAACTCGATTTTTCTTGTATTTATTTTTGTTTAAAATTGGCTTGAAACTTACATATCACTAATTTTTTCATATTCTTTAAATATTACCGTTCAAGTAATCTCGAACAAGAATCACTTTTCTCGACAAAAGATCAAAACAACTTGTTTTTCCTGCAATACATTTCCTCCAATTTCTTAACATATGAGCTCAATTTTCAAAATTCGCTTTACTTACTTTTATTTGAAAATCAATTTGAAATTGCTATTGGATTCAGATTACAAATTGTAGCTTCTCTTTCCATAACAAACATGTTTTTTGACATTACCTTTTTTTTTTTTTTTTTTTGAGTGAAATGTTTTCAAAGAAATATTTTTAGTAATTCTGTTGTTACTAAATCAGTATTTACATGCAATTATTCAGAGAATATTTATTAAAAATGAGCAAAATTAATATAATAATTTCAGTACCTTTTATATCATTTCTTACATTAAATATTTAATTTTTTTAACATCATTGAAAATCATTCTGGAAATTCTGAAATATTCATAACTATGCCTATTATAATGAAAAATTATACCTATTAATATGTTTAAGAAACCTATTATTTTTATATATTTTTGCAATTTCTTTCATGTAAATATAAGATTTTACTATATTTTGCTTATTTTTTTAACAAAATATAAAGAAAATATAAACATTTTAAGGAATTCACAAGTTTACTTGTTTGATGATTTTGTTATTAACTATTAGTTGATTATATATATATATATATATATATATATATATATATATATATATATATATATATATATATATATATATATATATATATATATTGTATCATTGCAATAATTTCGTTTGATTTTTAAAAAGTTTTAAAGAAGTTTCTTTAATGTTTAGAATTTAAAAAAATTATAAAAATATATATTAATTGCTTATAATATTAATTTTCAATTACACCTTTTTGCAAAAATAATCAAAGCAAAAAGAAAAAAATGGCTGCTAAATGAAATCAAAGATGTGAACAGAACACATACAAAGAACGAAATAATAAAAAATAAGATAACTGAAGCCATCCAGGGTTTACGATTACAGCTTAAACATTCATATTCGTAGTTGATTGAAGCGCTCCTATCTGTGATACATGCTTGTATATGCATGAATAGGGAGTGATAAATGCTTCTAATGTCATTCTGCGATACATTTTGCCTGCCATTTACCAACTGTTGCTCCATTTCTGCTATTTTTGGGGTGCCCAAATGTGGACGCTACCATGCCCAGATATGTTCGATTGGTGAAATGTCTGGGAACCTTGCTGTCCAAAAAAGTCAATTAATGGTACCAAAAGTATTGAGCTTAGAATTATTTTGTTGGAAGCTGTCCCTCAGGTGACGTGCAATAAATGGTATTACAATCAGCCTGACGGTCAAACAAATTATTGAGATATTTAATATGAATAGAGGATTACCGGAGATGACCTGATGCCATATGAGATGGCACCCTACACCATCACAGCAGATTTTGTAGTTATATGTCATTACCCCTATTATAACAAAGGCTAATTGTATTTACCAGTCTCTCTTGACACAAACATGGTGTTAGTGTTCTTCATGAATAAATTGGAATACAATGCGTGTCCCAGTGCGATGCCAGTCTGAAGGCAACCATCATGATGGTCTGTGAAACCACTCCAGACGATTCCATCGATTTTGTTTTGTCAAAGGCAAATGATTTTAAGGACATTGTGAGTAAACCCTCTTCAACCAAGTGCCGTAGAATGGTGGAATGTACCACGGTAAATATTGAGGAAGCTTCATGGAATTGAATGATAAATTAAGATACAGTTGGAGCATTTCGAGCCTGTCGAATAATCACTCAATCATGCCTCGCAATAGTTCACCATCGCTGTAAGGAACCTTGCTTAGTTGATTTGTTCTTCCTAGCAACTATTGCTGTCAGAACCTTTGCTCAATCATGTTTGTGTGTTGTAGGTGATGAGCCATTTCTCCTATATTAAAGTTAATTGCCTAGTTAGTTAGGGCATTATTTTCATTACTGGAGGGTAGTGAGTTAGAATCATGGATTAATCAAAGATCCGTAGTTTTTGCAGAAGGTGGTAGAAGCACGTTAAAACTGGCTGTGATCGCAATGTCTACCAATTGAAATTATACCTCTGAGGGTAGCAGACCAAGTATCGAAGTCTTTTTCTTGATCCCTGTTTCAAAATCAAGAAGATTCCACCCACCTGTTTCTATCTAACTCGTAGAGCCCAACTCAGAGCTAGGTACAAGGAATCATGCTTGAGAAACAACAAACGTATACCTTCAGGACAATATGACCATGTTCAAAGTCATTCAGTTGTCTTTAAATTCAATAAAAAATATCACCATTCACCCTGATGCCATCATTCTTAAACTTATAGACATTTTTCGCCTCTATTATCGGTTTATGCGAGTTGTATAACAAAAATGCGTGCAACATTCGCAATCCATGTTCAAAGGCCTTGAAAATTTGGTCATTTGCATGTTTAATCAAAATACTTTTGCCCTCAAAACTTCATCACAATTGAACAAATTTTTCTTGGTGTTTTGCTTTATATGCAGAAGATTTTATTTATATTTACTATTGTAAATTTACTGCATAAGATTGATAATGAAATTAGAGTATTTATGCATTAGTTTGTCAATGATAACAAAACCAGCTTTAAATTACTATTTTTTGTTGTACTAAAACTAATTTTTTTCTTATTTTGTATTACTTTTCTACATATATTTATTATATTTTATTATATTTATGCATTTTTATTACAATAAAGTAATTAGCTCTTTATCATAACAATCATTTCCTTTCATTTGTTTTACTCACATGATAAATCTATCATTTCAACTTGATATTATATATATGTGTGTGTGAGTGATAGAGAGAGAGAGACCTTTTCAAGAATGTTGATGTAGTTGCTCATTTATTAATGACATTTTACAAACAAGTTCTTTTTAAGCATTATGTGATTGAATAGTATTTATATATAAGTAATTTATAATGAAATTATATGTAATTAATTTCATAATAAATACAATTTTTTATTTTCTTCTAAGAATATTCTAACAAATTTATATAAAAATATTGTAATGCAATTATATTTTTTTACTTGTAAGCGAATTTCTGTGTGAAAACTCTGATCTATAATATAATGATTATTTTAAAACATGAAAATTGTATTCCTTTTTAATTATTTTAAACTGTGTAAACGTTATCAATGTAATAAACTCATTTACATAAATATATAAATTATATTAAAAATCACATACTTCAAACAATTGTAATAGGACAAATATATATATGCTCTGAAAAACTTAGATAATCTTCTAAATATACTCTTCTAATAATTAAAAAATCTGAAATATATGTATTGATTCTTGATATGGGAAAAATGTCTCACGACGTTATTAAAATGAGTGTTTCATTTGAATATATGCATCATTGCAACCACCAGTATAATGAAAAAAATTCCTGTCTGTTCCGACTAATGAAACCGTCTGCTTAATTTGCAGTATTTCATCATTGAAATCTGGTCATAGTGATTGCTTTCAGTTCATTTGGGATCAAAGAAAATTGTATTGGCAAGCATTATTCTAGAAAATTTTAATGAATTTCCAAAACCATTACTTAGGGGGCTTAAAATGCAATGTATTCATAGCAATGTTTACATTAATGAAATGATCTTATGGAGAAAAATGTCAATATTGTTATAATCCCTTACTAATGAAATATTAAAAACACACTCCAAACTTTAAATTCAAATCTTAATATTCTTTGAATCAAGCACTTATATATATATCTACATAAATTTTATATATAAATTATATAATTATGTCTAACATAGCTATTATGTCATTAGTAGCTTTTGAAAATTATTTTTAAATCTGATGCTGTATATTTTTAACTTTTACAAGTATCTTTTATTCAAAATTTAACATTTTTTTATTCAAAATACTTTTTGGATCAAAATTTATTAAAAATGAATTTTTATTACTAATACGTGTTGGTAGAAATAATACAGTTCTCAAAATAAAACATGATAAATATGTCATAAAGAACATAATTTACAATAAAGTGGATGTTTATAATTTATTCATATTTTTTCATTGTGTTTTAGTATTCTGAAAAAATATTCAATGTAAATTTTTCAAGAAATTTAAAATAATAACTTAAACAAAACTTGTATTTCTTTTCTAAAAACTCACATCCATTTCCTCATTTGTGATACCGTAAACCAATATAATTTCTGATTGATGTCAATTGGTTTAATAATCATCTATGATCCTTTTGTTCTTACAAAAAATAACTGGACACAGGCATGCACTTTAATCTGAAATATGAACCAGTAAAATCATCGAAGATCGAAGTGTAAATGGAACTCAAGAAACTGATGAGTTGATTCCCAGAACGGTTTAATAACGCAGTTGCCAACTGAATTGAGAACATAATTACCATATTATAGAAAATAAATTAAAAAATTTTATTTATTTTCTATAATATGGTAATTTCTATAATTACCATATCAATTAATATTTAAAAAATTGTAGTGCATAGTGAGAAAATAAAATAATAATATTTATTATTAATTACAGGTGAAAATAAAAATATAAAATATCATCAAAAATTTAATTCGAATATAACAAATATGAATAATTAAAATAATTGCATTATTAGGATCTAAATTACAATTTAAAGTAAAAATTTTACATTTTAAGGCTTAATATTTGGAAACTAAGCTAAATATTTTAAGTTTTCTCATAAAAATGCCTGGTATATGAATCAAGAAATACGCATTAAAATGTATAGTTTAGACATTTTGAAAATTTATTTTTTATATGTTTTGAACAAACTTTACTCTATTTTCTTCAATTTGTGGAGTAGAAAAAAAATTAAAATTCTTTATATTCATATTCTCAAAAATTTAAAATATTAATACTTAATTTTATTGCTTATAATCAAAATGAAATTTCCCATTGTGTTTTTATTCACCTAGAAGCATATTTGACAAAAATTATACGACACACATTAGAAAAAGCAATTTATTAATTACTAGGCAAAGTTATATGCACATACTTTTGTGAATACTACATTTTATGATTACCGGAATGGTGAATGAAGAATAGAACTATTTAATTAAATTTGTAAAATGTAATTTATGATATCTGTAAATGAATTACTGAACAAATTTCTGCAAGAATATCCAATTCTTTAAAAAATAATAAATGTTCATCTGCCTAAGTCTTAATTTATTTATGAAATATAATTAAGAAAAATATTTACTATTTTACATATTTTCTTATGGAATTTAATTACAAGATTTTAAGTTAGAAAATTACATATTTAATTACGTATGAAATTATTGTACTTAGTATATCATTAATTATATGCTTTAAAATCAGATGTGTCTTCATGTGTTAAAAAATATATTTAATTTTTAAAAATAATTTCAGAAGATTGTTAATTTTTAATATATATTCTTCTACATTAAGGACATCAATAAATATTAGATGTAAATGAAACTTTCATCAATTTCAAATGTCAAGACTAGACTTGTAGGACACCTAAAATATCTTGTGTGAGGAAGTATATATTTATTTAACTACAATGAAAATATGCAAAATTACGCATCAAAATGACTAAAATAAGTAATTGAAAAAGTGCACTGTAAGGAAATATAGTGTAAATACATGTGAAACATTTACTTTATTCTTTTTTTAATTTGCATGTAATTCTCATATAATATATCCTACCAAAATACACATTTAAAAGTACAGTTTAAAAGAAAAACTATGTGTAAAACAAACGACATGACGTTTTTGCTTTTTCTCAAGATTTGAAATGTTTCTCAACTGAAATTTTGCAAATGAATGTACGAATTTTCATTCAGAAGAGTGAAAGGCAGTGCAAATTATTTAGACTATAACTTGATTTTATTAAGTTCATTAAAAATTTTCTAATTTTTTGGAAATATTAGGCAAAGAAATTAATTTTCTGATATCTGTTGAAACTTTCATGTACTTTTACACCCTTAAGTTTAAACTTATGTGTAATTATAAATATAAGCGAAATGAATTTTTTTTAAAATAAACGAAAACATATTTCATTAACATCATTATATCCCATTAAATGTCACAATAAATATGTAGGACATATCTAGAATGTAAAAAATAGGATATGCTATCTTTCTGATATTAATAATTCCTAAATTAAAGTTTACACCCATTAATTTCTTAAATTCATTTAATTAAAAATTAATTTTTATTTTCGCCACAGATTTTAGAAGATAAAATATTTTGATACGATTACAAATCTCTAGAGAAAAATTTAACTATGAATTAATTTTATTTTATATACATATCGCAGTTATATTAGCTGAAAAACTGAATAATATATAACATATATAAAATTTCTTGACTCATTTTCTACAAAAAAAAGACCAAATTGTATTTTTCTTTTCAAAACTTTGTAAATTTTACTGTTAATTCTAACACCATAATTATTATTAATAGTACTTATATTTATCAAAATCTTTTCATTATCATCAAAATTTTTATTTTAATAAATATCAGCTTTTTAACTTTAAGAGTAAAATTTTTATAAAATTAGTTAATTATGATATATTTATCACGTTAGGAAAGAACTTGGCTAAACATTGTAAAAGCATTATTTTTTGTTTCACAGTTAGACATGAATTTTTTTCATAATATTTATTTTATTACAAACAATATTTTAAATATACAATTTCACATTTACTAAGTCATTTTTCCTAATATAAAAGATATTTGTGATTAAAATACAATCAATCGTGTGAAAATTATCAATATTTATCAATTGCTCATCAAAAAAATAAATATTTTCTAATGATAATTAGGTTTACTAACGAAACAAGATTTTAAAATATCAATTGTAGTATGAATTTTGGTACTTGATTTATTTACAAATTATTCTCTTAGAAAAGAGGGATTTTAGACGGCTTAATTATAATTAACTGTTTCAGACGATATTCGTGACTGTAACTCACCAATAAATCATTCTATAAATAAATTACCAGGATGTAATGAAGGTCTACTCAATTTAGATTTTTCCTTCAACTAACTTTGGAATTTAGTAACATTTAACTTTTAACTGATAAACTTATAATCATGTGTCGACATTTTAAGCGGAACGTTGGCATAGCTTTCAAAAACTTTTAATTTTAATACTTTCGTTGCCTCATGTACACTTTTATTTTTCCAAAGGGTTTTAATATTAAACACATTTAGATATTTTGTTAACTAACTGGATCTAAATTTAAGATCGATAATTTAATTTTGAAATGCTACAAAGGATTCAAAATATTGCATTTCAAAATACATCAAACAGGAAAAGTAAAGTCTATTTTATTATAAATAATGATGATAAGTATTCACAATATGAAAAATTGATATTTCATATTGCAATGTTTTGACTATATTTTCGTATATTATGACTGTTTTTAAAATAATCAATTGACTGTAAAATCATTCTTCCCAGTCATAACTGAACAGGGAATATAATATCTTTTTCTAAAAAAAATAACAAAGAAAATTTAGCATTAAAACATTAAATCAAGGTACATGTAATTAAGGATTGTAATAAATATTATACAATATATGTACTTTGGATACCTTACCATATTTTTCACTAAGTGCCAATGCACAATGAAATTTTTAAACGTGTAAAGGAGCTTTAAACATTTCATTTAAGACGAATTTGAAATTCTGGGAATAAAAATTTACTGAGTACATGTAAGTGTTGTTTGTGTGTGCGCATAAAGCAATTTCTTTCTTTTTTCGAATAAATTAGATTAATATTTTTTGCTTGAATTTTATCTGATTTACTGCGCACAGAGAGGCTCATAGTTTAAATATTATTACCATGGCAGTTTGAATGAACATAATATTTTAAATATGGTACTTCCTATTAGTGTGTGTGGTAGTAGTCAGATCATTCTTTTGGTCCACATAATATTAATTACCCAACACATCGTTAATATAACTTGATTGATAGTGAATGCCGCCATTTTTTCTTAGAGTTTGAAGAAATAATGAACTTTTAGTAATCTTTCTACCTTTCAGCACAATTTTGTAGAAATTCATATTTCTTCTGCTTATTTTGAATTCATGGTAACTTTTCCTAATGACTTAAAACATTTGCAAGTAAAAATACCGCATTTTCAGCTGGTCACAGTGGTTTGAAATTCATTTTGGTTCTCTATGCAACCGAATTAATTCTTTTCTTATATGTGCTAAATACCAGCAGTTTATAATATTTTTGTATAATTAAACTATCTCCCAGATTATTTCTAAATGAAAATTTGATGAGAATCACTTTGTGTACTGAACATCGACTCGTCACTGAAAGAGGCAAAGTGCCTTCTTCATGTAAGAGATGTGCTCACGAGCCTCTATAATTAAAGACGTTTCTAGGATATTCATTTATATAAAATTTCAGCCGGTATCATTGTTCCCGATATCACAACAATGTTTTGAAACAGATCTTCCAGTAATCATATTTTTAAGAAACGGGTATTTAAAATTACCTAGTTTATTTTTGAGGAAGTTGTGACTTTCCGGTGGCTTTGCCCATTTGTCTCAGTTATCATAAAGATATCTGAAATGGTTGCCATAATCTGAAGACATGTGCGAGACACCTGTAACTAACGATAGACGCGTCCATTTAATATTATTCTACTAAACGACTCTCTATCGTGATTCTTTGAGAACACGAGAGATTCCGTGTACTCATATCTTCTGCAATATATATGACTGTATTCTTTCCTTTAAAAAAGGACTTTTATTCTTTAATTTACCACATACTTTTAAATGACTATTTAAGCATTTAAATACACAAAAAAGATTTTTAATCTGAAATTATTTTCTACATAATGTTACCTAACATCAGCTTTATTATAAAAAATATTGACAAATATTTTCATTTAAAGAAAAGGTGTTTGTAATTTTAATTTTAAACACCACTCTATATGCATATATACAATTATCATGCAAAAGATACACATTTACTCTATTAAATATATTCAGTTATAATATAGAAATAATATATGTTGTATTTAATGATTACTTTTCTTTCTTAATTCTATAATAAAAACAATATTTTAAATTCCTGTATAAGAAATTTAATATTTATATTTTTGATAGATTCATTTGTATATTTTCTAAAAATTAACGAAACAAAAGAATGCAAAAATTGGATTATTTTTAGATATCCATGAAGCACTCTAAAGAGGATTTAAAAGTTTAAAAATTAAGAAAACTATGAATAAACTATTGATCGATAAATTTAGTTAATTGCTTTACTAGTAAAGCATAAGCTCTCTTCTTGGCTTTTATAATTATTTATATTGCATCAGTTACAAATATGATTTAAACAGTCTTGTCAATCTATTTCAGAAATAAAAAAATATGATTCGCGAAATTACGAATAATCTTTTCAGTGTATGTGACTGCTTATATAAAAATAAAAAATAAACTATATAGATAAAATCCTGACCTTTTTTGTCAGCACAAATTTTGTCCAGAGTTTTAATAAGAATAACTGTACATAATAGAATGGAACGTTATGAAGATGCCGCTCACTGGATAACGTAAAAAAAATCTTTTGAAATTTTGATTAAAGAATTTGTATTCAATTTAAAACAAATTATTATCTATACCGTCAGAATAATTTTATACAGATTAGAGCTGAAAATAAGTTTTTGATTCCCAGAAGCTTCGTTTTTCTGAAAAGAGATTTCTAAATTTATAAAACTATAGAGTTGTATTTTTCCTCGAAATTTAAAAACTTTCTAAAATTTTTGTTCCATTGAATACGATAATTAAAATTCTGTTTTACTTATTTATTTATATTTAAACTTCAATTGTAATTTTATGTACTGATGTTTCATCTTTCCTTTGATGTTTCAAAAGAAAGCTTTTTTCATAAACAGAAATTGTTTATTAGCATTTTACGTACAACTTTTACAAGAAAGTAAAATTAAATTTTCTCAAAATAATTTCCAGAAAAATTTAGAAAACCGGTACTAAATTATTTAAGATTGAATTTATTTATATTTAGATTAAAATACGAATATAACTATTGGCTAAAATTCTATAATCATTAAATAATGAGAAAGATTACCATTTGATAATGAAAATTTTAATAATACTGTATTCAAAATTCAAAAACAAAATGTTTTGAATATTGAGTATAGAAATTACCAAAGATTCAACAATCTGTTAATAATATTTTGTATTCAATTAAATTTGAACAGCAGATAAATCTAACTCAAAAACATGATTTTAAGACTTTATTAATTATAAGACAAAATTAAATTTTATAACAAAATACGTCAAGTAAGTACATCATTTACTTTTATTGTTTTATATTTAGCATTGCCCTGTGATAAAATGCTTAAATTTCTAATAACATCATAATATTATTTCTAGAATCCCCCAATAAACACGTGTGCAGCGGTAATGAATATACCTCAAAATTTCAATAAATATACTATCAGTAATCATTGATTAATATTTGCCACATAATTTTAATAATAAAATGTGTGATAATCTTAAAATAAAAAACGGGTAAAAATAAAATAAAACTTTAAGTTTAGAAAATTTTTTAAGCAATTTGTA